>WYDF02029356.1:0-12867 GCA_009867245.2 Adranes taylori
CCCACCTACACGGTGGACTGATGATATCAGAAGAATCGAACCAAACTGGATGAGTGCAGCACAGGATCGAGGACGATAGACTAGACTACGGGAGGCCTATGTTGAACAGTGGACACAACTTGGCTGATTGATGATGATGATGATGCAAGAGTCTTCATATATTTTAATTTGGTTTACATTCTATCCCATGAACTAGTTTCTTACCAGTGCCGCGATTCCGCAAATTATTTACTAAATTCTATTTAATTTTATTAGAGTAACATGCTATGCTACAAGTTATTGACTAACAAAATATTTAATAGAGCTGATATTTATTTGAATCTGATGTTATAATTTACTAAAGCAAATTATTTTAATATGAATAGATTTCTTTAAAATTGTGTTGCGTTTTATTTTGAATATTTTTATTTAATTCATGGACCGTATTTGCTTTATTATGTTTGAACCTTTGGCTGTATTCAAGCAACGTGCAATAAAATTTAGCAGTTAGAAAGCGTATGCGTGTACATGTGTTTACATTCTATGAACCCAGTTGAATTGGATATGTTTTAACTGGAATTTATTTATCCAATTGGGGCTCAGACAATTCCATGTCACAAAAACAAGCGTGACAATATGAGTAAAAATGGGGGCGTACTTCTCTGAAAATGCAGCTGATAAAGATAATATTATTTTTGATTGATCCAAGAACGTTTTACTCAGTTGGTATACGTCACCAAAATTCCTTTGATTAAATTCCTTGTATATAAAGTGTAACATATAAATTGAAAAATAGACTAACATGAATATTTGACAGTTAAACTTTTGCATAGAGACGTGTTTGCAACGTATGTAAATATTTTAAACTTGCACCCACAATAGTCCCTTCCGTATCGCGAACTATACGCACGACTGACTATGTTCATTATTATCACATAGCACATTACAAACTTTTCAAAGAGGAAGAAGTAGACGAAAAAGCGGAAACCGAAACAGGAATATCTAAGATGTTTTTCTGCATGAAATAGTCCATGTTAACTTTTCCTATTGTCTAATACCGATGTTAGTTTATGCTGTATGCATCATTTATGCTGTTCAAAATCATTCAAATAGTACTCAGTTGTATTATATTATTCGTTTGTATGCGAAATGTGCTTATGAATTTAATAGACAAGAATTTTAAAATTAACGTGAGATTTAAAATTTCAAAAACTTTCGAATATTTCCCAGAAATAAGTAAAGACAGCACATGCAAATAAATTTTGTTGTATAACCTGCTTAAATCTCTTTAGGTTTTATTTGAAACATATTTTTACAATCAAAATTTAAGATATTGTCACGTGTATTCTTGTCCACGATTTTACAGAGTTAATCCACCCGACTATTAAAAGGGATCGATGATATAAGTAAATTATTAGTTTTGTTCTCGAGAATTAATTTAAACATTCAAGAATAATAAAACTCAGTATAATCTTTATTCAATATGTTTGTAAAACGTTTAATTCACAAGCGATAAATTCTAACACCAATTCACAAAAGAATCACTAAACGATTCATTAGCTATTGGATTATATTCTAGAAGAAAATTTGTTCTTTTCGAAATTTAGTCTTTTATTGCGCTGATCCCCTTTCTTTGCCGGCTGGCAACAAATATCGGGCGGCATTGCTTCTGTATCATTTGTTCCCGTTAAAACAATCGCTATTTCTCTACGTCAATTGTCCAACCCTACCCTACCCTTTGCTGTAAGAAAGCATTTACTTGGAGTTCTCAGAACTCCGGCTGAGCCTATCATATTGTAATATTACGCCATATGGGTACAACTGAGACATTCTTGTATGGGTGACATTGAGACATGTCCCATTGTTACGCATACCCAAATATTATGATGTTCTCTAAAGAAAGTGAATTACTTTAGTTTCTTGTCTTAAGAAATTGGCTTTTTGTTCTCATAATATTCTTCAAATATTTAGAAAATATCAAAATGCGGAACCCTCCGAGGAAAATTACCATAGGAATGTTTTCCGAAGAAGCAATAAGGCGTAGTACACATACCTGATGTTTTATGCCATACGTCTTTCGGCGGGTCAGCCATTAAAATTCGGTCTGTGTTAATACGCGGTACTCAACACAACACTCCGATGGTCGTATGCGAAACGTAAGAATTATGGATTTAAGTCAATTTATTATTACATCTATAAATTAATGTATAATATATTCCTTCCTAAATTAATTAAATTGTTAAACAATAACGCTAAAGAACGAATTATAATATAAAATTTTAGACAGTTAAATAATTTAGAATTCAGATAACTACTGACTATCGAAAATACGTAACGTAAATACAGTAGGATATTTTACTCGTTTCGGTTTATCTTCAGGTCAAAAAGATTGAGGATTTGATACTTATCTATTATGAAAATAATTCAGGTGTTATAGTTTTGTGCAAGATTACTGTTATCTAAGCAGGTTGTGTGCTTGATACATGGGTTACAAGAAGGGCAAATGGTACTTCACCAAAAAATAAACCAAACACTCTCCGAGTCACGGTCAAAAGTTCTAGAAAAATAATCGATTCATTTCGAAAGTATAATTAAAATTAAATTTTAGAATGAAAGGCGATCCGGTAGACCGCTTTCGCAGGCTCTTTGTAATAATTTATTAACAATCCCTGCAACTAGCGAAGAATCAGGACGTGCTTTCTTTGGTGCAGGAGCATTTTTGCCAAAACTTGGATCAAGGCTGAATGATAAAACATTGGATACTTTGTGTTCCTTAAGAAGCTTTTTCAAGAACCAAAATAAAAATTACACTTAATTTTGCCATTTCTCTTTCAGTTTATTCCGAAGAATAATATTTTCTCATAATTAGAAATATTTCATTACTTCATTTGTTTTAATCTTCATGATTTACCAAACCAATAATTTGAGATCAGACAATCAACAGGCAAAAGTAGAAACGTCAGATGTGTGACGTTTCGCCAGCCTAATCGTTCGACTTCATCAGGCAAATCTAATCATTTAACACATTGTATTCCATAGTATAGATAAGTTTAGAGTTCTTTCAACTATTCTTATGTTCTGTAGTTCACAAAGTTATTAACATGTTTATTATTATTTTCTCTTTTCTTTCCTTTCTTCGACTTGGTGCTCTAATTTATTATGTAATAGAATAAAATTTATTATGCGGAATGTAACTTATGTTCACCTTTTCCACATATGAAACCGGAATTCCGAATTTCATCGCACGTAACTATGAAAATCCGGAATATCTTGTTGGTTCAAAGATCGTTCAATGCCCGATAATTAAGGAAGTATAGAAGAAACCTACAATTACATTTCGGAATAACTTGACCTTTATAAAATTTCACTACCTTAATTATTTTGGTTCCTATGAAAGATGAAAAACGAGGCTAGGATAATACCGAATGCACTTCATTTTTACTCACATTCAACTGTGAAACCAGCAATGAATTCGATTTTCAGGAATGAAAATATCTTCCAATGGCATTCTGTACTTATACCTGTTGGTGAAATTTCAATTTTCTGATAACCTGAGGCATGATCGATTATTGTATAGTACTGAGTCTATTATCGGCAATGACAACAACTTCCAATGGCATTAATACCAAATGGCATTCTGCAATAACCAAATGGCCAGATTCAGATTCTCTCTTTCTCAATGTCTTCCGGTGAAATTTTACTTTTGTGATAACCTTAGGCATGACCAATTGTTGTATAATATTAAGAACGGTCTAGTTTCAGTCATAGGAATTATATACGTATCGTCAACCGTTGGGCTGTTTAGTATACGGTAAATAATCCAAAAGCAGAATTTAGAAAGCCCACTTAGGTCTAATTTCTGGACTAAAATGATAAATAAACTTTATTTTGTTGTTTCTCTTTCAGTTTATTCCGAAACATCATATTTTATTATAATAATAAATATTTCATTATTTCATGTTTTTATTTATGTGTTTTCAACTAAAACATTTATGTTAAATAATAAATTAAATTTTCATTTTTACTATAATAATTCCTGAAAGAAACCAGAATTCCGAATTTCATCGCATCTACCATTTAAAAATCTGGAATTCGGAAAGTCTATTTAAAAAATAGATTCCCTAAGACCAACTTTCCCATACCTGCTCCAGTAATTTGTTTTTAATTTCTTATTCGTTTAAAGATCGTTCAGTGCTTGGCAATTAAGAAATTATAGAAAAAGGACAATCAAATTTCAAACTAACTTGGCATTTAAAAAATTCCACAACCTTAATTATTTTGATTCTACTGAAAGATGAAAAATGAAGCTAGGATAACAGTGAATGCACTTCATTTTAACGCACATTCAAGTGTGAAATCAACTGAGTCAGTGTTTAGCAATGGAAACAACTTTCAATGGCATTAATAACAAACGGCATTCTGCAATATTCAAATGACCAGATTCTGTACTAAAAATTATTTTTCCATATTTTCAGTAACATTTCAATTTTGCGATAACCTGAGGCATGACCAATTATTGTGTAGTATTAAGAAAGGTCTACTTTAGAAATCATAGGAATTAGATATTTGGCCTCAATCGTTTGGCTGTTTAGTAAACGATAAACAATGCAAAGACGGAATTTAGAAACCTCGTTGTCTAATTTCTGGGATAAACTAAAATGAAATTTTATTTTGCTAATTCTCTTTCAGCTTATTCCGAAATATATTATTTTAATAAGAAATATTTCATTATTTCATTTGCTTTAATTTTTATGTTTTGAACAAAAACATTTTGAACAAGTTTTAATTATTCTATAATAATTCCGGAATGAAAGTGGAATTCGGAATCTCATCGCATGTAACTTTGATAATCCGAATTTCCGGAATTCTCTTAAAAAACTAGATTTTCTAGGACCTATTTCTCATATTTGTTTTAGTAATTTGTGTTAATTTCTTGTTATTTCAAAGATCGTTCAATGCTTGACAATCAGGAAAGTATATAAAAATCCCATTATCAAATCTCAGTATATCTTGGTCTTTAAAATTTGTGGTGTTTTAGTTACTTTGATTCCTATGAAAGATGATATTCGAGGCTACGATAACACTGAATGCACTTCATTTTAATACACATTAAACTGTGAACTCAGCTGAGCCTATTTTCTTCAATGAAAACAACTTCCAATGGCATTAATACCAAATGGCATTTTGTAATATTCAAATGACCAGATTCTGTAATGAAAGCTGTTGTTTTTCTATGTCTTCAGGTGATATTTTAATTTTCTGATAACCTGATACATGACCCATTGTTATATAAAATAAAACTTAAAATTTAATAATTTAAAATTTTGCAACTTGTTGCCATGGCAACCTACATTCAACAATCATATTATATACATGTAAGCATACGTAATAGCTCATATAGGCAATGTTACAGAAAAAATTATTTTACGTTGTATGAGACATATAAACTGATTTCGAAATTGAATAAATATTGTTATCAGGGTACAAATTATTATTTTTGGAGGTGCTCGAAAGGATTATTTTACTGAGAAATTCAGTTTTAAAATTAGAAGGCTGAAATTTCTCTTGCATATAGTATATTTTATAATGCGTCGAATGAAAGTAATGCGATCCCCGGAAGTGCGAAGTTGCCCCATTTAAAATTTTACAAACTGTTTGATATATTCCCGGAACTACAAAAGATAGGACACTTGAATAAACTTTGTTCTATAAGCCACCAAAGGCTCGTTCCATTTTATTTGAAACATTTTTTTCTAAAATTACAAACTAAGATACATACATGGTGTTTTTTGTTTTGTAAAGTTTACGATCGATTTACTTGAGATTGGTTTTTGTACATCATTAAATATCTCTATTCTTATGAAAGTTGAAAAAATAAAGGTATGCTAACAAGTCTATGATCCAGGGACCCCAATTTTACGCAAAGCGGACACTACGAAAGAGTAACTCAAAAGAGGTACTGGGGAAAAATGAAGACTTGGCTCCAGACTTGGGCTTCGCACGCCAGACTGCTCTTTTAGAAATTAACCGAAAAAAGAGTCAAAAAGGATCGTAGGCCATGCCAAACCGGACAGCGCAGCTATCCATGCCTTAGGCAAATACGGGGAAACTGTGAATCAAGAGCAGCCGTAGGTCGCAGCAAAGCGGACAGCCAAGCTGCCCACGCCGTAGGCAAATATGGGGCCCGAGGGATTCTCGGATGGGTGGGGGATTCGTCCAATGAAAGACTAATGTTGTTAAGGCTAATGATAGACATGGGTTAGACTAATGTTGTTTAGTTTACACTGTTGCGCTGATTGAGTTTAATAGACGACTTAAAAAGTGGCAGTCAGAACTAAAAGGCTGAACTTCTGTTTTATGCAAGATGTAACGAAACGTAGGACTTCCAGTATATGAAAGATGGGGTGGCGTACACGTCCACGAATTTTTTAATTTTTCTACAACAATTCTGAAATGAAACTGCAATTTCGAATTTCATCGCATGTAGCATTGAAAATCCGAAATTCCGCTTTACTATTAAAAAAAAAATAGATATCCTAGGACTTACTTTTCCGTAACTACTCCACTAAATTTTAATTTCTTGTTAGTTCAAAGATTGTTCCATGCTTACACTTAAGAACGTATAGAATTAACTGACAATCAAATTTCAGAGTAACTTGGTCTTTAAAAAATTGCACTACTTTAATTATTTCGATTCCTATGAAAGATGGAAAACGATGCTAGTTTAACATCGAATGCACTTCATTTGAATACAAATTCAACTGTGAGATCATCTGAGTCTATTTTCAGCAATGAAAGCTGTTTTTTATGTCTTCACGTGATATTTCAATTTTATGCTAACCTGAGGCATGATCCATTAATGTACATTACTGAAAACTGCCTAGTTTCTGCAGAACCTCAAAAATCATAGGAATTAGATATCTATCCTCAATCGTTTGGCTGTTTAGTAAATGGTAATCAATGCACAGGCGAACACCTTACATATGTTTACGCATTTCGATAGCCCTCATAATTCTCTATAAAATAGTGGCAACAAGATGAGTCTAACCTGAAATCTTTGGTAGATAAACCTACAAGAAATTTAAAAACCTCCAAGATTTTATTATTGTGATTTGTCTCTTATCGAATCGTTTCTGGATCAATGCTCTTAAAATGTTTTCATCTCAATAATATTGTTTGAGGTGAGATGATTTTTGTTTGGGAATCCCTGTATATATATTTAGTAATTATGCAATTTTAGGAGAATATGATGCAATAGTTTTAATATGCTTAACACAATGAATGAAATTTTATTTTTAAATTGTGAGTGTAATAGACACTAAAAATATTTTACAAATGACTAATTGCCATACCATAATATATGCTTTGATTTTCTTTTGTTATCGCTTTATAGACATTGGGAAGCGAAATATGAGCACGTACAATGGAAGCAAATTAGTTGATGAGTTCATGAAGTTTACGCTTATGTAGCTACGCTAAAAATTGGCTAACGGTGGCTTGTAATATTATAATTCCACTGAATTATTATAGGATTTCAATGAATATTATGCGTTATTATTTGATCATAAATTAATATCGCAATATTATTGGCTGTAAATATTTGTTGTAGTTAAATATATACATTCTTATTTAACTATTATTAAAATAATACAAATTTATTGCTACATATAACAGTTTTAAAATCAGTTTTGCTTATATCATGTTATCGAAATCCCATCTATATTATAATGTTATTTGCATAGTTTCATTAAATAACAAAAATAAATATTTCCTCGGTGTACGTTCAATTAAGTATTACATGAATAAATGTACATTCACAGGTATATATCATCTTACCAATCTGTAATATGTATATCCACGCAATTATTTTCAAGAGCTATTGATCGGTTTTGCTGAAATTTGGTACACAGGTGCACACAATTGTCCCGCAAAAATAGTTCTTTAATTCTTTTACAAATCCAATGTGGCGGACATGCACCATTTTTTCAGAAAAAAATCAGTTTTGAAATTAGGAGACTGAAAATTGCACATAAGTAGCTAGTGCCTCGTATTATGCGTCGATTAAAAATAGTCAGATGTCTCTTGTACAGAT
Source organism: Adranes taylori (assembly GCA_009867245.2). NCBI lineage: Eukaryota > Metazoa > Arthropoda > Insecta > Coleoptera > Staphylinidae > Adranes > Adranes taylori. The sequence continues at coordinate 8,072 of WYDF02029356.1, forward strand.
CGCGACTTTGCCACGATCAAAGTTCAAAAATACTTGTCAATATATCTCAGAAATTATAAAAGAAAGGATATTCGAATAAACTTTATTTTATAGGCTGCTTAAATTATTTATTTTATAGGCAGCCTTTGATTTTATTTGAAATTATTTTTCTAATATAGCAATTTAACAGGGTGTTTTTTTTTTGAAAAATTCGGGGTCCATTTTCTCAAAAACTTTCGCACAACTTTTTTTAAACTCTTTGTGTCGAAACCCGCTTTAAAGTTTTACGGGACAGAGCGAGTTTAAAAAACATCGCTCGATTGAACATCGGAGTAATTTGAACCCGAAAATAAAATTTTCTGCCTTAAATATCTCGTTCCTATGAAAGCTGGAAATATGAAACTTGGGGGCCTGATGTAGGACTAAGGAACCTCAATTCTACCGATGTGCGCAATTCAATATACTGAACCGATTTTAAGCAGTCAAAAAACTTTTTAATAACACTATGTATATTTTTACACATGTTGATGGCCCTTATGATACTCTTTAAAATGATATCATCAATGAGGGACGTAACTTTGACAGTAGCAAAGATATGGCCATTAATATCAGAAAACATTCATCTTGTTGTCATGGCAACCGACATTCAACCATCATATATACATCTAAGGCCTAAATAATAGCACATAAATGCAGAATTACAGGAAAACATATTATACGTTGTATGAGACCTACAAGACTATGAGACGTAAGATTTATAGGTACTTTTGTAAATGAATTAATATTATCAGCGGTGAGTGCACATTATAATTTTGGGAGGGATTCAAAGTGATTAATTTATTCAGAAGTTCCGTTTTAAATCTAGGAGACTAAAACTTCGTGCGCATATACTATCTTGTATTATGCATCGAATCAAACTAGTGGCATGCCGGAAAGTGGTGCAGAACAAGACAATACCACGTAGGCTGTTTCTTGTTTTGAAAACTTTGCGATCTATTTTCTCGAGAACGGCTATTGTACTACATTAAATATCTTGGTTCCTATGAAAATTAAAAATATAAAACTTGGGTAACATGTGTAACACACAGGCACCTCAATTCTGCTCAAAGTGGAAACGGGGAAAGAGTGACTCAAGCGGAGCAGCGGGGAAGTCAAAAACTAAAAGATTGTTCTCTTTTGTTTTATGCCTGATACAACAAAACGTTAGACCTCCAATTTATGAAACACTTGATGACGATCACGTCCACAAATTTTTCGATAGAATGTGTTGAAATATTGATGAACGCTTTGGGGTCAATTTTCGGCCAATATTTACTCAATTTGCGGGCAGTCTAGACCCCGCCCCTTACTATCACGCCTTTGACACATTGGTTGATTGATTTTGATATGTTGAAAAATTCAGTATGACCGTTTAAATAAGTATATGCTAAGTACAATAGATATTGACATGACTAATTTACAACAAAACAATATGGGTATAATACCAGAAAATTACTACAGATGGCGCGAAAACCAATCAAAACCTCCAATTAAGTGGCTTATTTACGATGCAAATAATAGAAATATGACAATGCATCATTTAGTAAAAGGAAAGGAAATAAAACTAGCTGAAATTAATGCTTAATGGTCATTGTGAAGAAACATACCATATATTTTAATTTATCGGTCACTTTTATCCAAATGTTTTAACCGAATTACGGCTCAATTTAAATTCACTTTGGAACATGTGGCTTACATTAAAAAAATGCCGACTGTTCACACGGGTTACGAAATTGAAAGAGGCATTATATTTATCGTGAATTTCTTATATTATTTCGGTTATGTCCTTACACTTTGGTGCAAAATGTTGTTATCCAATCACCGTCCGGCATCTCCGATATATTACAATTATCTGAATCTTTTTCCTACCGATTCTCGAATCGCCTTTTCTAACCAATTGTTTCCCCTGTCTTGGATATTTTCCCATTTATGCCAATCTTAGAGCACAAATATGTAGTAAATTAGCGCATACGGTCGATATTCGCGCGTGTTTCACTAAATCTGCAGAACGTCATAATTTCCTCGCATGCGTTGTATTACTGACTTTTGCCTTCGCGCACTTCTGACTAAGTGTGCCTAAATCGAATGTCGCAAAATTTGCCGTAATTACTTTTATAGTTTAATTTTCTTCTACCATATTAGTTCTCTATCATATTTATTATTCCTTAACACAAACTGTTGTTTTAATCAATACAAGACAACCGAAGAACAACATTAGGCAGTTATACATAAACCGTATGATTTCACTGAAATTTCTTGCAGCAAAGTACATTTAAATGCAAATCTTTACCTAATAAAATCAACCGTTATAATACGTAATTATTTACTCATTATATTTTAATAATATGACAATAATAATATAACCTTAACATATTAAAAATAAATTTTCTTATCTAACGTTAAAATTTAGCCGATTTTTTTTTAAATAAAGAATTATAAGAATTAGATACCTCTATACTAATAATGACCAATAATGCTCGCGATAATGATAAAAATGCGCTATTTAAATGAAATAAGAAATACTTTTTTATTTATTCTATGTTTAAACGAGATAATATTTAATTTATATATTTTTTATTTATTCTACGTTTAAATTAGAATGTGTAAATATTCGAGCCATATGTGTAAATAGTTAATTATTCGTACATAATCTTTTTGCAAATAACCAATTATCTGTATATGATATGTGTGCAAATAGCCACATCCATTATTTTAAACGTATGTCTTCGACGGTTAACTTATATTTAATGAATGCTGAATAAATTTGTGGCAGTTAATAATTTAAATGTTTCTGAGATCAAACTATCATATAAAAAACATTGGACCAGCTTTTAAATTATGGTTTAATGAGGATTGATCAAAGGAAAGATTTTACTCATTTATCAGATTTTATAAACTCAGTCTACATAATTTGAGTTTAGTTATAAAGTTTTATACTCCGTAGATTTTAACTAATATTTTTGGAAATCGTATTGTATTAGCGTTATGTTAAACCGCTCAAGTCACATTTTTTTCTCTAGTCGATTACTGAATTATTTATTTCTATGGAAAGACAGCATGAAAACTCCGCCGGCTTCGTTTAAATTTGTTTAGTTTAACTTATGACTGCGCGGTCCGAAGCGGGAATTTAAATCTAGTAGAAGATCTGTTATCTTCTACTGTTATCTTAAAATGTCTATTATTAATAAATAGATGACTTAGCAAAATGTCTTTAGCATTCGTGCGTAAGTTAGACGTGAATGAATTAGAATGCGTAATTTGCAGCAGAGTTTCACGTAACAAGTAAATATTCTTGCCGGAGAAATTGGTGTAGGTGCACTTTGTGGACAAGAAGATAAAGTAGTAGCGATGTGGAGAAGTAGGTAAGGAACGAGGTAGATGTAAGTCATGTTCGTCAAATGTTGTCGGAGCGGTGCGACCACAAATTACAAGATTTGTACAAGATTACAAGATGACAGTTAGATTTATAGTGAGCAGATAGAATATAAAGAAAGCAATTGTTTTTAATAGGAAGTTAAAGAGACAGACTCGAGTGCGATCTACCCTATCTTCTAGTGGAGGCCGTTCTATTTTTCGGATATTAAGAAACTTATGTTTTGGGCCAGAGAACATACTAGAAAGCCAGTTTTCTAAAATCTAAAATAAATCATACACATCCTACTATTTTCGTAACAGTTATAAATCAGTAACTACATAAGTTTAATAGTATTACATTAACCCTTGAAGGACATCATACCTTGTATCTGAAATGGATATGCTTCCCTTTTAGGAATTGGTTACACTCATGTTTGCCATAATATTTAATCATAGATTCTTCATAGTTCAGACACTTATGAGGTACAAAATGTTTTAAGCAGTTGTGTCTAATTTTGTCCATAAGAGGACGAATTTTCCGCATTCGGTTTGTGGTAGAGGGCTTTAATTTATCTGCACAATGTATAAAGCGCATTACTTGTATGACGCGATCCCGTCTCATGGTTTATATTTCATTTTTCATGTCCGGCATTGAATCCCAATACATTTTGTTTTCGGGAAGGATGTTATATCCTGACAAAATTAAAATACCCACAAACTCATTTCATTACTACTTATATCTATATTTGGATCTAGGCAATTTATAAAACCGGCAAAGCATATTGCATTATCAGTTAGTAACTAAATAGCCCTGTCGTCGACAAATAATTCATAAAGTTTTATAAGACATAAATTATCATATTTTTTATAATTAACAATTTCATGGGCCTCAAGATCATTATCAATCCAAGTTCTTTTCCGTTTCTTATTTTCAATTTGTTTACAACTTGTTACAATCATACTACCAAACCTTTTTTGCCGAATTTCAACCTTATTACCCAAATCTTCTTCCCTGCCTCAAAGAGTGATAAAAATATCAACTTCATTGCAAATAGGGAGTCTTTTTTCGTCAAGTATCTGTTCAATTGCATCAGTTGCTTCAACTATTATAAACAAATCTGCTAAACAATTTAGTTGTTGCCTAAAATTAAAATAAAACAAACAGGAAGGAATAGAAACATCATTTGTAATGAGTAAAGATTTAGCTGAATGACAGACAATGCTCAGCAAAAGTTATTTTTATTACTTGTGTTGAGCATTTTCACATATTTCAACATTCACATATTTCACATATTTCAAAGCATCTGTATAAAAAACAGATACTGTAAAACAACTTTCTTCCAATTAATGAAGACTACCAAACTTAATGTAGAGAAATCAGTTTTTTATGGTGATAACATGCATTTGAAAGCAATTAATTGCAC
>WYDF02029367.1:0-12867 GCA_009867245.2 Adranes taylori
GGATAGATAGGGAGATCAGGTTTTGAGAACTGGGGGACGACCTCTGACAGGACCGAGATCAGTGGAGACTGGAAATCGGAAGACGTAGAAGAACGTTGTAAACCGAATTTATATTATATATAAATTAATTAATATTGTGATACTTATGTTACTTATAAACAATTGTTTAATAATTAATTAAATATTTAAGAAAATAATTTAATTATTTAATATATTCAAACCAATGTAAAGTTTGAACAATAATATAATTTAAATTGACGCGAATAAATGTCGCTCGTCAAACGAGCATACCGACTGCTTATAAATTAATGTCTAAAAAATTATAATTAATCCAACTTTCGTCTTACAAAACTAATGCGCGCCGAAAGCATTGCAATGACGTAAGTACAGACGATTAATAGTTATGATTTCATATCGTAGAGCAAAGGAAACTTACATGTGAATTATTATAAACATAATAAATAATCTAAAAACTTCATAAGAATTGCTTTAAAAACGATCATAAAAATAAGATTCGGTGCTGCTAATAAATCTCGATGCATATTGCGTTGGCAGTTGTATCCAACGTTAAAAATGGAATTTATGTACCATACATAGTTAAAAACATTTCCAGTTAGAGACTAAAATTTAGGCTTAAGCCCCAAGTAGCAAAATTATTGCTTTGGATTGTGAATAGTAATATTTTACCTGAATAATTAGTTTGAAGTTAGGTCACTCCTAACAAGCATGGATGAAGTTTGTGAAATTGTGTTGTTCCAAAAATGTTGTGAAAAAATTAATGCTCATGGTTATTTAATGGTGAAAGAAAGAAATCGTGAAAATAAGTATTAATGGTGTTGTGAATCATGGAAATCGTAAACGACGTGCAACAACGAAAATAGTGGACGACATTATCTTCAAAAGTTCGTAGGCCGCAATCATTCTCCGCAGGCTGGTTCTGTTTGAACCAAATAAAGAAAAGTGAGCAGCAAAGTGTCAAATTATTCAAACAAACGTGTTAATGGCATTATTTTGAAACTATGATATTATTTATATATTTCAATTATGTTGTTCAAGTTTGAACAGTGGAGAAATATTTAAATATTTTTTACCTTTTGTTATATAATCAAAGTTGCATTATGTAAATTAAACACAGGGTTTAAGTACAAGAAGAAGGTATTTTGAGGATGACTCCCTCATACTCCAAGATACTTTCGCTAAAAGCTTCTACGAAATGCATTTGATAATATTTAAAAATCTTTGAGTCTACAGGATACGGGCTACGGTCCTTATACTCCCAGATATTTTACAAAACAACGTTAACGCCGTGGAATATTCAGAGGATACGGGCTACGGTTCTTATTCTCCCGTATATTTCACAAGACAACTGTCAATGAAATTAACATTCCAAAATACTTAAATGTTAAATGTAACATTTATATAAAAGCCATCTTAGAAGTCTAACAGAATCAAGTAATCACTGAAGAAAGCTGATGAAATTCATATTGTTATATCTTAAGAGTCATCATGAGAGATTTTCGTTTGAATTAAATATATTAATTTTTTTTAATTCATCAACAGAACATTAGATAAAAACAAAGCAATCATAACTATGTATGTTTATTCAAGTATGTTTATTGTAAGTCGAAATATTATTTAAAAACAATTAGAAGCAATGCTCGCTAGGCGTGCTTATTTCAATCTCATGTATTACAATATTTTTCAACATATACTTATATTGCAATTTAATACAGTTCATTAAACAGTTCATGCATTTAGTGTAAACAAACATTTTGCTCACACTGTAAACCATACATCAATTCATTACCTAAATGACGTATTGTAACAACCTTAGATATAGTATATAAGAAGGCGGATTACTTTTAGTAAACCGAGATGATCAAGTTAGCATTAGAACTGTGCATTTTACTTCAAACAACGTCGATCTAGCGATTCTACACAATAATTAGATTGAGCTCTAGTTACGAGCATACAAAAGAGTAAATTACAATTAACCTTTTGTTAATGGTCCTTCGAACGATTGGGTTAAATAAATAAAATACAAGAGTTTTCAAGCGAAAGTTTCTAAATAAAATTAATTAAAAAAATTAAATCAAATAATTTAGTGATCTTTCAAGTACAGCAATGTGAGCTTTCAAGTTTTCTAAATAAAATTAATTAATAAAGAAAGATTAATTCTTTCTAAATAATGAAAGAATTAATAACATCAGTTTTAAGGTTCCGAAAGGAACAAGAGTCTTTAAATTTAAAACAAATTCGTCTAATTGCTAAATACGAAAGATTTTTAAATAAAACAAATAGAGCTTTCAAGTGCCTGCCCGATGCAAAAATTGAATCAGAAAGTCCGTCACCACTTCAGCAGACATCAATCCGACTTTTTCATTCCGACGAGGCAATATGTACAAGTTTGAACAGTGGAAAAATATTTAAATATTTTTTAACTTTTGTTATATAATCCAATTTGCATTATGTAAATTAAACACAGGGTTTAAGTGCAAGAAGAAGGTATTTTGAGGAAGAGTCCTCCGTACTCCAAGATACTTTCGCTAAAAGCTTGTACTAAATATATTTGATAATATTTAAAAATCATTGAGAACGTTGTGGAATATCTAGAGGATATGGGCTACTATCATTATACTCCCAGATATTTTACAAAACAAAGTGAAATCAAGTGAAAAAAGCTGATGAAAGTAATATTGTAATATCACAAGATTCTTCACGAGAGATTTTCACATAAATTAAATATATTAAATTTATTAAAATTCATCAACAGAATATTAGATAAAAATAAAGCAATTGTAACTAGGTATGTTTATGCAGGTAGCACGATTATTATTAGTAATTCTAAATATTATTTAAAAACAATTAGAAGCAATGCTTGTAACTATGTAACAATGCTCGTAACTATGCGTGCTTATTTCAATGTAATGTATTATTATCTTTTTAAACATATACTTATATTGCAATTTAATACAGTTCACTAAATTGCATTTTATGTAAACAAACATTGTGTGCAAATCGTACACACGAAACTATATATCAATTCATTAACTAAATGACGTATTGTAACAACCTTAGATATAGTATATAAAAATACTGATTAGTTTTAGTAAACCGAGATGATCAAGTTAGCATTAGAACTGTGTATTTTACTTCAAACAATGTCGATTTAGCTATAATTCACAATAATTAGATTGAGTTCTAGTTACGAGCCAACAAAAGAGTAAATTACAATTACCCTTTTGCTAATGGGCCTTGGAACTATTGGCTTAAACAGATAAAATATAAGAGGTTTCAAGCGACAGTTTCTAAATAAAATTAATTAAAAAATTAAATCAACTAAAATAGTGAGCTTTAAAGTACAACAATATGCGAAAGTTTCTAAATAAAATAAATTTAATAAAATAAAGAAAGATTAATTAATAACATCAGTCTTAAGGTTCCGAAAGGAACCAGGAGTCATTAAATTTAAAACAAATTCGTCTAATTGCTAAATACGAAAGTGCTTACCCGATACGAAAGTTGAATCAGAAAGCGCGTCACCACTTCAGCAGACATCAATTCGACCTTTTCATTCCGCAATGCTCCCTAGGCATGCTTATGTCAATGTCCTGTATTATTATCTTTTTAAACATATATTGCAATTTAATACAGTTCATTAAATTGCATTTAATGTAAACAAACGTTGTCCGCAAATCTTACACATCAAACCATATATCAATTCATTAACTAAATGACGCATTGTAATAATCATAGATATAGTATATAAAAAGATGATTAGCTTTAATAAACCGAGATTATCAAGTTAGCTTTACAACTGTGCGTTTTATTTCAAACCATATGGATCTAGCGATACTCCACAGTAATTAGACTGAGTTCTAGTTACGAACCAACAAAAGAGTAAATTACATTAACCCTTTGTTCAATGTGTTTTCTATGTTAATTAGGTTAATCATACTAAATATATATATTATATCCTTTTAGAAATATATTAGTTGTCAAATTCAACTCAGTTTTGAATGGCATATGCCTAAGTTGCGTCTCCATATGAAATTTGATTTTTATTATTTAAAAGCTGTAATTAAACATTTTGCAGAATAAATGAATTTAGCGTAAATTTGAATTTATTTAAAATAAAAAAGGCAATAAAAAGTACTGCAGGGAGGTCAATATCGAACAAAATTTTTGGGTTCATAAATATAACTTATAAGAAACCATGAAGAGAGAGTATAAATTACTTATATTCAGGGCGCGATCTATAAATTTATGAAAAGTATAACTTGTGAAAATTGAACCTAAACTAAACGAGCAGTATAAGTATTACAGCAAATATTTTCAAGGGACTCCTTTCCTTTTCAATACATATTAATTAAAAATTGAATAAGCAATTTAAAACGTTTCCTTTATCACTAGCTAATACATATAAATTATTTCGGAAAACGGAAACCTTTCGATCGGCGAAAAATAACATCTGAACGGAAAAATCTTCCCGATCTTTGGCTAGCGACTGTTTCTCTAATGCAGTGTCTTAAAGATCGTTTATTCTGGTTCATGGACGACCGGCTGAGGTCTTTACTTATCCGCCGGAAAGTTCTCTGTCAGTGGTGGAAACGTTAAGTTCTTTGATACTTTCCATTCGGCCGAGCAAAAAATTAAATATTTCGTACAAATTCAAGAGTGCAATGTTCCGTTGTAAAATTCTTCAGAAATATTATCGAAACCCACACACTTTGAATTCTTGGCGTAGTTTTTTAGAGTTGTTATCATTTTTCATAATAAAGCTGCATTTAGCAGAATCAATTCTGTCTTGATTTGATTTCTAACACTGCATGTAAAATGTAAAGACATATTCCAAGAAATAACAGTGCTAACACATGATATTTGACAGTAATATTGTAACGCCAAAAAGATATAAGACTTGTTCGCTTCTTGGGATTCAAAGGTAAACATTTTTAAATACATAGTTTAAACAGATACTCCAAAAGATATAGCGATTTATTATACACACACAAAATAATTGCAGCGCACGGGTAAATTTTGTAGGTGCCCGCGAAAAAAAAACTTAATGTGGCAAAGGGGAGCAAAGTAGTTTCTGCCTGAATATGTTTTATTATATTTCTGTATGTTAGAGGGAGATAACTGAAAACATAATTTAAGTAATAGACTTTTAAATGAACAGGAGTGAGGCACAACACTTTCTTCGCCCGCGAGAGGGCATCACGATCGACCGAAAATATGAAAAATAAAATTCAGTGGGTTAAGTTCTCAGAGAATTTAAAGTCAGCATAAAAAGTTCGCTTTATAGTACACGTATATATTCATTTATTTTTATTGTGTGAATTATGGCCGAAATACAAATGTGAATAAACATTTATTTTACTCTAAATCTTAGTTGATAAATTCAAACATGGTAAGTTCTTTTGATTTTACTCTGGATAAGTAATTCTAAGTTATGTAACAAATTGTCATCTCATATAAAGCTAACTAATTATGGATCTTCTTGCAGCATCGTAAATTATCATTCGTGAATTATTATCGCTATGTTCTTTCAATTATGTATTTTATTTTTGCCTTTGACTCTGCGCTATTTAATAGATTACGGGTTTGTTTATTCTCAAGATGTAAATAAATCATAACGAGTTTTATTATTCACTTAAATTCTGTTTGTGGAATAAATTATTTTATCGTGAATAGATTATTTTAAAATCTGAATGCGTTTTAGTTGAAGTATATTTATTTAATTCATGAGCCGTACTCGCTTTAGTAACGTTTATTCTTGGGTTTTATAAATTGTATTAGAATACATATATTCTAAAACCCCCAAATAATAATTTATCGATTCTGCACCCTAAACAAACTTCTGATTTAAGATTCCGGTTGAATTGAATGGATTTTAACTGAAAGTAGAATTAATTTATCCAGTTAAGCCCCACACAATTCCATGTCACAAAAATAAACATGACAATATACATCACTAAGGTATCAGGTTTCAAAAAATAAATATCTTCAATAAATGTCAATAAATATTTAGTTTTTATAATGTAGTAAAAAAGAAGGTATGGGGAAATGAAATATGCAGGGTATGAGAGGTAGTAAGTGAGGTATTGCGGTACGGTATTGTGTAAATTTATTTGAACATTGGTATGTTGGTTATATAAATCATTTATTTAGGTATATAATAAGACTTGTAGGAAATTAATTCAAACAAAACATTAGCACGTTTAACTCTTCCGACTGTCATGAAATCAGTAGATTTGCTGACATTAAAAGAATTTCGACACACATAAAGCATAAAAATTTAGTGCTAAAAGGGATTTTTGTCTTCCTGTATGACAATAATTTCTAAAATTAAAATATACAAAGTGGCTAGTTTTTTATTGAGTTCCATACTTGGATGCTGATCAATTAAGCGCTGCCGTCAGTTCAGTACCTGCTAAAGGTAGCCAGTAGCCATCCAGTTTCGAGTTTTTGACGGTGCGTCTGTTAATGCTGCAATTTAATTGGCTGATTTAATTTATTTCAAGGAAGGCGCAAAAACGTAGGTGTACGTTTAACTTCTTTGCGTTTTGACAGGCTTTACCTCTTTTTATAGCAGAATCTACTTCTTTTTATTCTTCAAAGCAACAGTTGAGGAAATTTCTAGTGTATATAATCAAAACACAATGGTTTTCAATAAGAAGAAACCTACCCTAAGGCATGTTTTGCTCAGTACGGTCCGGTGCATTCACCATTCCGATTAGTTATTACATAGAATATACTAAAATATTGGTGAATACATAGGGAACAATTCGCGGGCATTTTTCTCAGTAAGGTTCGAAGCATTGATCACACCGATTACTTATTTGATATAATGTATTAAAATATTGGTGAATGTTTTGGAGTCGATTCTTGGCCACTGTTTTGTTCATCTTTGCATATTTTCGTATATGAACGCGTTGATAAGATTGTAAACAAACATTTTGAGGTTATCTTATATATTAATATTATTTAAGAATAAAAATAACTAGATTCTTTAAAAACGAAGTCGGTATTACCAGGGTAGGTTTAAAAATATAATTGTCTAAAAAATACACAAAAAACTGAATGACGTCATTTGACAGTTTGTTGATTTTGACAGCTGGGAACATTAAAAACCCAATATGGCGATTGAAATAAGTTGATGTTATATACCGTAGATGTTTATTTAAGTATATGCTACTTACAGTACATGTTGAAAAAAGAAATGCTACATACAGTAGATGAAAATTCTGGAACTCCCAAAAAGTTAGTGCCCCCTTTATGAACGGTGAAAATTTGTACCCAGTGTCCCCTCTGAACAGTATGTCTGGCCCTGTCGCAGGCATCACCTGATATAGTGCTGGGTATAAATTTTGTGTAAAATCAAAATTATGTAACGTAAAGTTTCTAGGTAAATTTTGGGTGTAGAATTTGAAATAGTCATCAGATATGGTCTAACAGATCTAGTTTTTGAGATGTATTGCTTTATATTAAATAACATTATTTTATGTCTTACCTTACGTACATTTCATGTTCTTGCTTATACTAATTTCTCGAAATGCCAATTAAGAATACAAAAAATATAAAGTAAAACGTGCCTTTTTTTACGTGACGTTTTCTAGCATGGAGTTGATACCGCATTATCATACCCCACTAATTCAATTAATTAACGATTGCAATAAGCAATTCTGTAATAATTCATCAATTGTATGATTAATCCAATATGAATTAAGAATATTAAGAAATCAACAATCCAGTTTAATAACGATTAATTAAATAAATAAGATTAAGATGAATGGATAAAATAAAGATTTAATACGCTTAATATAAAAATATGAAATCCCGTGAAAAATATCAAATACATGCCGACGCGTATGGAATTTTAAATGTTGCCGTTGAACACAAAAATAATATTTACAGGCATTTATGCAAATGCAGCTGCGCATAGAAAGCCATGTTAAACGACGAAGTCTTCGCGAGTTCAATCTGAAAGCATACCGCTTCATTAGATTTTCGCCCACCATCGCTGTACCGCATGCTTTATGATATACTAGCGGACCCGGCAAACGTTGTTTTGCCCCCCATCTGGTCACCATATTTGCCAACGGCGGAACACTATATTCCCGTGTTCTTATATTCCCGTGTTCCCATATTCCAATGTTCTCATATTCCCGTGTTCCCATATTCCTGTTGTTCCCATATTCCCATATTCCCGTGTTCCCATATTCCCGTGTTCCCATATTGCCATAAAATTTTAAAAAAACTAATTTCACAGAAACCTTCCCGGGACTGTACTCAACAAATTCCTAAAGTTTCTTGTCGATCGGATGGATGGTGTAGTCAGGCATAAAGGACATACAGACATACAGACACACAAACATACATTGATTTTTATATATATATAGATACGTGCACGTGAGCATTTTCACAGATAGAATATTTCCATATCGGGAGATTTTTTTATGAACACTTTTATTATTATTATTATTATTATTAGTTTTTTAACTGAATAAAAAAGTCGTGGACGTAATTGCCATCCGATCTTTCATATACCGGAAGTCCTACGTTTTGTTATATCTTGCATAATACAAAAGTTGAACCTTTTAATTTTGACTGTCACCTTGTAATTCATCTATTAAATTCAAATTCAATAGTTGTTAAGGGTAAACTAAACAAAATTAGTCAAACCTATAAATCGCCTACCCATGAATCCCCTGGTCCCCGTATTTAGCCACGGCGTGGACAGCTTCGCTGTCCGCTTTAACGCGGCGGCTCTTGACTTACTTTTGAGTCACTTTTTCCCCGTGTTCACTTTGCGAAAATTTAAGGTCCCTACACATGTTCCCCAAGTTTTATTTTTCTATTCTACATCGGAACCGTGATAATCAATGTGGTACAATAGCCTTTTCTGGAAAATGTATCACAAAGTTAACAAAACAAAATACCTCTATACATGTTAAAGTGAAAATTAGCAAAAAATGTTTCAAATAAAATTGATGGAGCTTTTGGTAGCGTATACAATAAAATTTATTCAACTGTCCTATCTTTTATAGTTCCTGTGATATAACGTAAAGTTTCTAAAACTTTAAACGTGGCAACATCGCGTTCCATACCGGTTGAAGGCGTGGCTCTAATTTCATTCGAAGCATTTTACAAGATACTATATGCGAGCGAAATTTCAGTCTTCTACTGAATTTGTGAATAAAATGAATATTTTTAACTCCTCCCAAAATTATGCTCACCTGCAACTGATAACACCATTTATTCAATTGCAAAAGCACAGTCTATAGGTTCATAAACCGTAAAATATTTTTTACCGTAACTTTGCATATATGTGCTATTATTTAGGACTTACATCTATACTTATATGATTGTTGAATGTTGGTTGCCATGGCGACACGTTGAGAAGTTTTAAGTTATTAAGGATCATATCTTCAAAACGATAGTAAACCTTCAGGTGTGGTATCATTTTAAATAGAATTGCAAGCGCTATCAAAGTGCATAAAAATATACAAGGGTTACTAAAAAGTTTTTTAATTGGTTATTCAGTTGTTCATATTGGTACAATTGAGGTGCCTTAGCTTTACATACGTTCCCCAAGTTTCATATATCAATCTTTCATAGGAGCCGAGATATTTAGAGTAGTATTTTCTTTTCAAGTTCAAATTACTCCCAAGATTAGGTATCCGATTTTTTTAAACTTGCTTAATCCCTTAAATATTAAAGGATATTTCGATAGAAGAAATTAAAAAAAAGTAATAGTGAAACTTTTCATGAAAACAGACCGCAAAATTTTCAAAAAAAAACACCGTGTATATATGTTGTGATTTGACAAAGAAAGTGTTTCAAATAAAATCGAAGGGGCTTTAGGTAGTCTATAAAGTATAGTTTATTCGAATATCCTGTCTTTTATATCTTCTGAAATATATTGAAAAGTTTCTTAAACTTTGAACGTGGCAACATTGCGTTCTGTACAAGACAGACATCGGACTTTTTTCAGCCTCCTAGTTTGAAAACTGCTTTTTTGTGAAAAAAATGGCGCATTTCTGCCATTTGGGTTTTATAAAAAAAAATTAAGAAATATTTTTGGGGAACAATAGTGTGTATACCACATTTCAACTAAATCGGTCTAATAGGTTAGGAGCAATTTTTGAACGTACATCCGTAGGTGTGTACACACAGCCACTGAATAATAAGACTTCCTTTTAAATTTTTCGGCCAAAATTTTTTTTTATTTTGTTTTTAGTACAAATGGTTCCTTATGGATTCCTCTTTGAATTACGTTCGAAAGGATTGGAGTGATTTGAATGCAAAAGACGTACTAAGCTAAAATAGAAAAAAATTCAAAACATTAATCCTATATCTTTCATATGCCTATACGTATTACATACGTATATATGAAAGATAAAAAAGTGTTTAACGTATATTTCCCTTACTCATTTTCAATACAGTTACACTTTGCACCCTTTTGTGCTTTCAACGAATCTGATTGGATATTGAAGTTTATTAGTACTGATCTATGAGCCATCAGGTATTCTAAGGTAGTCAGACTACATTTTAATTCATAAACAGCTATGTCCCATCCGAACCATAATTAAGGGTAAGTTCGTATACCCCAATGGAGTTCGTATACACCGATGGACGTCAACGAATTTCACCTCTCTGACTGTTCGGCAAAATTCAACGCGACAATATTTATATCTGCTATTGAGTGGCTTTTTGGAATACAAAAACCAAAATGTAAAACTTATGTGATAGTACGGTTGGAAATTCAATGGTGCATAAAATAAATTCTAAATAATTTTACAGCTCAATTTGTTAGGCTTAGTTTAATTGTAAGTTTCTTACAGTTAATTTAGTATACCTCTATTTTCAACCGATCATAAAAGACTGTCAATTGATTAATCATTTAGTTTTTATTACAGTACATAAGTCAACGCCAAAGGATTTGTGTTTGTTTCAAACATAACCTGTTATAAATATAAAATCATTTGGAATCTGAGGCAAGGATTGCGGTGTTATGATTTGAAAGAGAACGTACTGAAAAAATTAAAGAATGGTTTGTAATATAAAATGGTCACGTTGGTGTCGATTCAACGTATTTCTTTGGGCTCAATATATTTATTAATAAATGCAATTATTATTTTGTTAAAACTTACGAATTTAATGAACAAAATTATTAGCTGTAACTAAGCTCAATCAGACCTCGTATATCTTTAGCACACACTACTATAATACGATTTAACATTAGGATAGCTATAATGTAAACATTACTGTATTACAATTCTGAAGCAAAATAAGTGTATACAATTCAAACATTAGCTCAAAACATAATAATATTACTAGAATTTCCCAAATATAAAAGAGATTCGTATGTTATTTATTCGCATTAAAGCAATAAGAGCAACTGGCTGAACTAATTTTGAGATTTATATACGCAAATATAAACAAATATCTAGTTTGTTGAATTTCCTTGGCTTAACGCCACTGAATCGTCATGGTTTGCAGACTTTCCTAGCGTCAAAAAAAAATCGAAGAATGAAGAAAATTGATGCGTAGGAAACAAGCGAATTGATGCGTCATGCATCGATAGTCAGATGTCCTTTTGTCCTTTTGATGTTAGTCTATAAAGCTTGCCCTAAATTGCCATACTGTTTATACTGTATTTTAGATTTTTAGTATGTTTTCCACGTTTAAAAACAAACGATTGAATCAACTGTCGAGACTCATTTATTTGCTTTTATTTTAAACTGTATATACTGCATACAACTACATATACATAAAATTTGAGGATCATATACACATTTTTTTTTAATGAAACGTATAATAAAAATGGACCACAGGTTTACCACCCTAACTTTCATATGTTACATGTCAAATATTCTATACAGTAGTGTATATACTATACACTACTTAAAGCAAAGGCTGATCTATTTTGTCATCTTACAATTTCTCTGTTAAATTCAATCAGGTCAATAGTTGTTTAGGATAATGATCGGTTCGCATTGAAACGCACAACTGTAGCTATACAGCAAAGATATACTATGCACGCCTTTGCATTTAATATAATGCCGTTCTTAAACGTTCTATTTGACAAGGTTAACATAATGAATATTTTGTGTAGATACACATTGATTTAAATGTTATTTCTAATACACTATTCAAGGTCAAATTTAGGGAAGTGGATTAATCGGGCGGAAACGCCGTGTCATTCAATGATTATAATAAAGTTAAAGATTAAATAGAAATATTCGACCCCAATATATACGTATGTGATCAGTTTGAGTTCGTCGCAAAACTATTAGTCTTTCTGCATATGTGTGTGTAATGTCAGTATTTATCCTAAACTACTGGACCAATTGAAAAGAAATTTAGTGCGCAAGTGCGCTCAGACTTTTTATTCATTTTTTTCTCTAAATCGAATTTGGCGGAAATGTTCCATTTTTAATTTAGCCAAAAATTCAATGATTTTTTTAACCAAAGTTTGACTTTTTACGTCAATTTCGCACACATCTAGCCTTTTTGATTGTGCACCTAATGGAATTATTTCCATTTCTATAGTTCCATTTCTATATCTCGAACAAAACTCGACGTTACCTCGTTTTAAATAATTTTTTTTTGTATATTTCTTAGAATGTATAAAAGAACCGAGAATTAAATAAAGTTTTTTATATAGACTACATTTGCATCAATTTCGTTTTGAAATAACTCCAAATTTTCGGGCGGGGTCCATGTTGTAACTTTTGTTTTAGATATTAGCTTTCTTCTTTCTTTTTCGGTGTTTAAGCTAATTTTCGTTCTTACCATACGAGCAATAAAAGATGCAGAAGAAAAACGCTACCCACGAGACAAAAGGGAGGATGAAAGGTT
>WYDF02029378.1:0-12867 GCA_009867245.2 Adranes taylori
ATAAATGTCTAGAAATCTCCCTCGGAAACATTACTAAAATGAGGTGTTTTGCAACGTACACTTTATTGACTTACATATTTTCTATATTATCGTACATTTTCGTTCACCACTTTTTTGAAAGGGCATAAAATGGCCTTTGCAACAGTGCAACTCTACGGCACTCCCTATCTTTCCGTATATTCGGAAAAAAGCATTTGAAAATTGTGCAATTAATTCATGCCTATCGGACCCCATTTGGGGCAGTGTTGAATCAAAGGGGTGTCCAGGGGCAAACTGCCCCCATTGGGGATTTAGAAATTGGTCCGTCTAGGTAAAACATTGGCAATCCTTGATCTAAAGAAATATTGAACAAATTGACAACAATGGAAAGAAACAACATACATAAATATTTATTTTAGTCCCGTTTTATATAAATAAGCACAACCCATGTATCTAATCCCATAAAGAAAATACTTGAACCTAATACTGAAGATACTTGAAACAGGGGTTTTAGAATGGGGTCCGCAAACACTTTGAATGCGATCCACTACGTAAAATCATTCTTATGTCATTTTTATACATCTCATATATTTCCATGTTTTCTTTTTTGTCCATCAAACATTTGGGTTTGTCCATCAAACATTTGGGGATAAAGAAATTGGCCCTTCTAGATAAAACTTTGGTAATCCCTGATCTAAAGAAATATTAAATAAATTGACAACAATGGATAGAAATAACATACATAAATATTTGTTTTCGTCCAGTTTTACATAAATAACTATAACCCATGTATCTGATCTCATAAAGAAAATACTTGAACCTCGTACTTGAAACATTTAAAACAGGGGTTTTTGAAATGGGGTCCGCAAACACTTTGAATGCGATCCACGACGTCAAATCATTCTTATTCCATTTTTATAAATCTCATATAATTCCATGCTTTTTTTTAGCCCGCCTAACATTTGGGGAGTTAAGAAATTCTAGATAAAACTTTGGCAATCTCTGATCTAAAGAAATATTAAACAAATTGACAACAATGGAAAGAAACAACGTACATAAATATTAGTTTTGGTCCAGTATTACATAAATAACAATTACCTACATATCTACTGTCACAGAAAAAAAACATATAAAGCAGGGATTCCCAAAGTAAAGCCCGGCAACACTCAGAATGCGACCCGCGACGCCAAATCGTTATTATACCTGGTTTTTTAATTTGATATATTGCTTTCCATGTTTAAATTATATAAATATTAGCAAAAAGTAAGATATTTTAAAAATAAGAATGAACCAAGTAATTAAACCCTTCACCGTTTTGAACCCAGACCCTTTAGAACTTTTTGGATAGCATAAATTTTATCTAAAACTAATACTGTACCATTGTATATTTACAAAATGTTGCCATCTGTTATACTTTCCACGTCAAACACAATATTAGCGTATCATGCCCAAAGTCAGCGTGCCAACATTTTAGTGTCCTGCTTTTTTGGAGAAAACGGGTGCAAAACAGTCTTTACGTACAAACGAAAGTATAAGGTGCCTTGCATAATATATCCAAATTTCAGGATGCTATCTCTATTCGTTCAATCGCAATGTATATAAATGTCTAGAAATCTCCCTCGGAAACTCTACTAAAATTAGGAGTTTTGCAACGTACACTATATTGATCTGATCTACATATTTATATATTGATCACAATATATATTGATCTACATATTTTCTATATTATCGTAAATTTTCCTTCACCACTTTTTTGAAAGGGTATAAAAATGGTCTTTGCAACAGTGCAACTCACCGGCACTCCCTCTCTTTCCGTATATTCAAAAAAAAAAAGGAAAAATGCATTTGAAAATTGTGCAATTAATTCATTCCTATCGGACCCCATTTGGGGCAGTGTTGAATCCAAGGGGTGTCCGGCGGCAAAATGGCCCCTTTGGGGATTTAGAAATTGGTCCGTCTAGATAAAACATTCGCAATTCCTGATCTAAAGAAATATTGAACAAATTGACAACAATGGAAAGAAACAACAAACATAAATATTTATTTTAGTCCCGTTTTACATAAATAAGTACAACTCATGTATGTAATCCCATAAAGAAAATACTTGAACCTCGTACTGAAACATTTAAAACAGGGGTTTTAAAATGGGGTCAGCAAACACTTTGAATGCGATCCACGACGTCAAATCATTCTTATGTCATTTTTATACATCTCATATATTTCCATGTTTTGTTTTTTGCTCATCAAACATTTGGGGATAAAGAAATTGGCCCTTCTAGATAAAACTTTGGTAATCCCTGATCTAAAGAAATATCCTTAAGATAGTTATGTTTTGCTACTCCCACACCATCTTGGACTCACAGATTTTAGATCATAGTGCTGCTTGACTGTCAGTGTTGTTTATATTGATATTGACCCTTTTCATGCCTTTATGTATGATCTCTAAGGCGCAAATATTAATGGCTAAAATTTCAGCATTTCCGTAAGGTAGTGGTCTGTATATCCAGTGGAATCACCGATTTATATCTTGGCCCATTATACTACAAATCCTGCTCTATCATGTATAGTTTGACCCATATATGAACCATTTTAACGCACCCTTGCCGTACAAAATTTCGTTTTCCTCGAACTTCAAATGGTTGTTCAAAATTGTACTTTAGGGTCACTAAGGATCTTCAAGACTCACAGCAACTAAGTACATTTTAACAGTAATTATTCTCAGAGCACTATGTCATGGATGAAATTCTCAGAGAACTATTTAACCACAAATACATCTCCGTTCCGTTCAAGAAAGATGTGCGTGTGTAGGTATATTATTTTCAAATAAAATATGTCACATCTGCGTGTACATATACATAATTACATTTTGCATAAGTGCAAAGTACAAATGAATGCACATGATGTAAACCATTTACAGAACGTATGTAAAAATATGTATATTGTAATGAAGTATCAAGACAAAACACTAAAAGAAACGACAGCTGTATTTGCTGTTTTTAATTTTTAATGGCACTAAGCAAAAATATTATATAGTAGTTTGCAGTAGTTTATTTCTATTGGTTTCCGAGAACAGTCTAGTCATATTAATTAAATGAGTTGTTCGATATAATACACACCATCCGTACAGTGCAAACTCGTTTATAAGAAAGAAAAAAGGTACTACGAAGTACGAGTGATCATTACCTACACATTTTAAAATTATTTTCGATTTTGTTCTGGACAGAATCAATTGTTTTGCCTGTTGCTGAAGCTGGTATGTCATGACGAGAGATGGGTTCCTCATTGATGAGGTACTTCAATTGAGGCCTTACTGTCATGAAATGAGGGAGCACTCTTTTCTCACATACGAAGCGAATCATCATTTATGAGTTCCTCTTTTTTTTTCAATGGTGGAGTTCCTCTTCTTTTTCAAAAGAGGAGTTCCTCTTCTGCACACCGTAACGAGCTCATTTGATGAAAATAGGTAGTGATGGGTTCCTCACTTATGAGGTACTTCATTTGAGACATGACTGTCCATGAAATGAAGAAGTTACTCTTTTTTCAAATACGAAGGGAATCATTATTTATGAGGAGTTCTTCTTTCTTTTGTAAAAGAGGAGTTCCTTTTTTTTCAAAAAGGAATTCCTCTTGTTTTCAAAAGAAGAGTCCCTCTATTTCTTTTCAAAAGAGAAGTTTCTCTTTCTTTTCAACCGAGGAGTTTCTCTCTGTCTTTGCAAAAGAGAACTTCCTCGTTTTTCATAAGAGGAGAGCTGATATTTGTGTAGAACATAACGACCTCGTTTTATGCACGTAGCACACATCAGTTGCAGGTCATAAGCTTTATGATGTATCAGCGTCATGTCAGTGATAGTTTCCTTATTTATAGATATTTCATTTGAGGCCTCATCAGGATGAAATAAAAGAGTTACTCTCCTTTGAAATATGAGGATATTCATTATTTATGAGGAGTTACTGTTTTTTTCAAATAAAAAGACTTATTATTTTACATCATGATGAGGCCTTCATTTCATCATGATGAGACCACAAATGAAATATCTCATAAACGAGGAAGCCATCACTAAACGACAGCCGCTACATCATTCAAAGCAAATTCTTTTGTCCTCTCAACCGGTGCAGTGTCCCTGTTAAAAAGAGGAACCCCTCGCTTGAAAAAAAAAGAAGTACTCAAAAATAATGATCCGCTTTATATTTAACAAAAGAGTAACTCTTTCATATCTTGGTAATGAGACTGTAAATAAGGAACCCATTAATATCAATCAGGAATCCATTCTATTTCTCCTCACCTCATATAAGTTACCTCATTTGAGACCTCACAAATAAAAAGTTATTCTTTTTTCTTCTTTTTTCCCATATTCTTTTCTCTAGATGAAAAATGTATGGTGTTCATTGTAATTTTTGATCCAGCGGAGGGTCAAGAATATTCTCGTTGTGGTTCCTGTTTCTTTTATGGTTTAATTATCCCGAAGAAAATATGCCATTTTCCTTATCTTAGGATCATCGTGCTCCTTTATTCTATCTAGCATTTGAGTCCTTCTGCCTGTAGCCAAAGTAGCAATTCTGGTGCTTCTAGGTCCCTATGTATGTTGTTTTTGTTTCGGATGCAGTACGTGGCGCCTACTGGTGAAACATTTTTCTATGTCCATTTTATCTTTTGCCTTCTCGGACCCCTCTACTACCCATATTTCACTTCCATACATCAGTTACGCCATCAGCAGTTGATTTAAGATCTTCATCCTAATTCTAACTGTGATTTTGCTTTCTTGTTGCAATATACAATATAATTTTTTTGCTGATTTATTTGCTACAGCTGCTCTGGATTTTATATGATGGTGGAAATCGAGGTGTTTGTCGAACTTTATACCTAAGTATGTTGCTGATTTCCTGATTACCACTTTTCTTCCTTCGAACGTTACCATATCGGTTATTAGCCTTTTTTTTAATGAATTTTATGATTTCTGTTTCTCAGCATTTATCCTCATTTTCCACTCTCATTTTCCAGTACGACGCAAATGTTTGTAGGCATTTTTCTAATATTTTAATGCTGTATTCTGGGCTTTTTTTCCAACAGATTAGCGCAGTGTCGTATGCAAATTGTAGCACTTTGCATTGTGGCGTATTCTGGAATTTAGGTATATTCGCTACATAGTAATTAAACAAAATTGGTGACAGAGAGGATCCCTGTGGTAGACCTTCCTCGGCCACGGAGATATTCGATTTTTTATTCCCATTCTTTCTGTAAGGAAGCTGCGTATAATTTATGAGGAGTTACAGTTTTCTCAAATAAAAAGACTTATTATTTTATATCATGATGAGGCCTTCATTTCATAATGATGAGGCCACAAATGAAATATCTCATAAACGAGGAAGCCATCACTATACGACAGCCGCTACATCATTCAAAGCAAATTCTTTTGTCCTCTGAGCCGGTGCAGCAGCCCTGTTAAAAAAAATAAAGAGGACTCTTGGGAAAAAGAGGAACCCCTCGTTTGAACAAAAAGAAGAACTCAAAAATAATGATCCGCTTTATATTTAACAAAAGAGTAACTCTTTCATATCTTGGTAATGGGACTGTAAATGAGGAATCATTACTATCAATCAGGAATCCATTCTATTTCTTCTCACCTCATATAAGTTACCTCATTTGAGGCCTCACAAATAAAAAGTTATTCTTTTTTTTTTCCCATATCCTTTTCTGTACACGAAAAATGTATGGTGCTCGTTGATATTCTTGATCCAGCGGAGGGTCAAGAATATTCTCGTTTTGGTTCCTGTCTCTTTTATGGTTTAATGATCCCGAAACAATTGTGCCACTTTGCAAATTGTAGCACTTTGCATTGTGGCGTATTTTGGAATTTTAGGTATATTCGCTACGTAGTAATTAAACAAAATATGTGACAGAGAGGATCCCTGTGGTAGACCTTCCTCGGCCATGGAGATATTCGATTTTTTATTCCCATTCTTTCTGTAAGGAAGCTGCGTATAATTTGTACCATTTCTTTTGGTACTCCAACTTTCCAAAGTTTGTTTAATAAACCATTGTGCCAGACTGTATCGTACGCTTTTTCATGTCCAGTTATGCTGCGTATGGTGACTTACTTTCTTATTGCGCTTTCCTTGCTAAGGATTCTAAATACGCTGCCTGTTGAACTGCCGAAAGGCGATTCCTAAATCCTAGCTGGCTTACCGGAAATAATTGGTTTGCTTCTGCAAAATCTTGTAACTGATCTTTAATAATAGATTCAAAAATTTTTGAAAATCTATTATTTACACTTATTGGTCTTCTATCTTTTGGATGCGAAGGATTCTTATCTATGTTTGGAATTGTGATAATTACAGCCTGCTCCACATTTTTGGGTAATACGCTAATTCTATCATTGTGTTGTACATCCAGGTAAGACTTGAATTGCCAATTTAGGCAATAGTTTTATAGCCCTGTTAGGAATATTATCTCCGTCTGAGGCTTTTCGTTTCTATTTTTCTCTCCGTAGTGTCGTGAATTGTAAATTGATTTTGAAGGTAGTTCGTTATTGCGTTGGCTTTGTCTTTGTCAATATTTTTTTTTCCACGACAATCGGCGCGTTATCAACAGAGCCCACTTCCTCATACTGACTTGTTCGTCTTTGAAGCTTTCTTCAGTCTAATTTTCCTTCTCTTCATTCTTTTTTCCGCCAACATTCGGTGAACTTGATTCTGTAACTGATGATTTAATTTAACGTTGTAATGCGGGTGACGGATTTGTTTCCAGAGTTTTTTCTGTTTATTTTGGAGTTTAAAGAATTACTCCCCCATCAACTCCCTCTCATTTCTTTACGTAAAATTATTGTGGAAACCATCAGGAACAGATCTTTTTCACGCCACAATGTTCATGCAACATCGAATTTATTATAATCAATATTACTAAATATACTTCTATTTCGCATCAAGTCATATGCCAATCATCTTCAATCATGCTGTGCATAATAGCATCGATGTTTTTCGGAACAACAAACCGATTTTGATCGACATTCACGAAATTCATCACTAGCGGCAGCTACACTGCAACAAAATTCTGGAAAAATTCACAGTGTCATCCTTTCTGATTGTGCTTTATTACCAAAAGTTAAATGAAGCGATACGATGTATTAGGGATTTATTAAAAGCGTAAACCTTCATTTTTTTTTCACAAATTATTCTTTAATGATAGATGAGATAACAGCAGAAGCACTTAAGGAGCTAGACCACATTGGCACGAAAATAATACATGCCATACGCCGAGAAATATGGGATTCTGGAAAGCGGCCAACAGACTGGTGCAAATCTATATTCATATCGATTTGCAAAAAAGCTCACATTCAGAACGTAAAAACTACCGTACAGAAGCATTGATATCCCATCCCAGTAAGGCCATGCTTACAATCGACTGAAGTCTTTCCTCCTGTCACAGATATCCAAAACACAGTCTGGATTCATGCCTGAGAAGGGTACGCTCGAACCTAAACCTCCGTCAAAATATTAAAAAATCTCGTGAATTTAACACAGAAACCTACTTATGCTTCGTGGATTATTCTAAGGCGTTCGACACTGAACAAAGGAGTGCCTCGAGAGACATCCTCTTGAAAATGGCGGTTCCGCATCATCTGTTTTCGCTTCTCTGCAACTTATTTAAAAATTATTCAGTCATGGTAATTATCAACAATAGATATTCCAAAGGCCTCAAGGCCGGGGTGCGCCAAGGTTGCATCATTTCTTCACTACTATTTAACATTTATAGTGAACAGAATGCGTGAAATCTGTGATGAATGGCAAGACTACGTAACGATAGGAGGCTCAAAAATAAATAATATACGATATGCAGACGACACAGTAGTGCCGGCAGCCTCAAAGGAAGAACTATAAGGCATAATAGCCAGACTCATAGATCCGAGCGAGAGGTACGGCCTTAAAGCTGAATCAGGATAAAACAATAGACCCAAAAATAACCTGAAATTAAAAACGTCGCAGGATACGAAACAATCAACCATTTCAATTACCTAGGTTCAGTGATAACGGATAGTGGGGGATGCGAGGAAGAAATCCGTAGACGTATTGCGATGGGAAAAACGACAACGGTCACACTGACCAAAATCTGGAAGGAACATCAAATTGCGGCTTGTTATTTCACTCAATTTTTCAATTGCCACGTATGCGTCACAGACCTGGACTGTCAAAAAAGCGGACGCTTAGAGAATGGACGCCTTCGAAATGTGGGTACCGAAATGTGGGTATTCGCAATACCGAACTGTATTGCGAATACCTTGAACTGCACACCGTACGAAGATCTCGGTCCTAGAAGAGCTCAAAGTAACAACGAGGCTCACGACAACAATAAACAGATGCATACTTCGATACTTTGGTCATGTGGTAAGAGGCAGGGGCACAATGGTGCGGTTAATTGTAGAGGGCACATATCCAGAGGACGATCTACCATGAGATGGATAGATCAGATTAAATCAGCCACGGAATTCATATTTGCAGAAGCAACACATCAAGCGCAAGACAGAACAGCATGGTCTGAAAAGATAGCGCAGGTTTCATGATGTCACCAGGTCCTTACGAAGGATGATCGAATGGAGGCGTGTTCATTACTTACCTGCTATTTGGATCGTTTGACCTCTATAGAGCTTATTAATTATCAAGGCCTCTGGAAATTCCTCAACAAGGAGAACAGATCTATATCAAATCTATAACGGGCACTCACGAGCAAGAAAATAGGGTATCGATCGATACCATTCTTATCTTAGTCTGACTTAGACTTCCTCCCGAGAGGAGATTTTGTCAGCGAATAGAGAGACAAAATCGTTTTTAATCTACGTTTATTTCGTGATGTAATCGAAGAGCGAGCAAAAATTAATCCATTGTACCATTCGCACAAAATTTGTCGTTTTTTGAAGAAACCGAAAATAATATAACAGTGGCAGATTAGTTTAAATAATCAACTAATATACGAGGTATGATCAGATAATGCGTGGAATTTTTAAATTTCATGGGTTGTAGAAGTCCAACTGTAATCTTTTTATTGAAGATGTCTGATGTCTGTTGTTTTTTTTTAACAACCATTTAGTCCATATTTCAGCCTTTGGGCTATGATATGTTTTCATCCCCAGTATTGGGCCATTCATGAGATGACCCGATAAGTTTGATCGAAGCAGGAGATTAGTCCGTTTGCACACTACGCCGGCTAATATGTTTATCCTTTCGAGCATTTCCGCTCTCAGCACTTAATAAGTCTTTTGATTATATATCTTGTCCTAAATCCACATTTCTTTAATACCACGGCCCATCCACTGTATGTCTTATAAGTTTATTATGGTACTTACTCTATCCGAACTTTTGTACCACAATTCCTGTCCTTACACTAAACTGAGTTCTAACACTGCCTTTAATATGTGCACTCTGTTCCTAATCCTCATTCCAGTGTTTCGTCTAAGTACGCCGTAGAGGCTTCTTGCTTTCTTCAATGCAGTTGCTATTCTGCCCTTTACGTGATTTTGGAATTAGAGTGTCCAATCAAATACGCAACCAAGGTATCTGGTTTCCTTTCTTATTCTTATCTTGTCCCTACCAAACTGCACTGCATTGAATTTAGACTTTTTTTATCAAAAAAGACTTTGTTCGATTTTCAGCTTCAACTTTTGGTAATATTTAAGTAAGCTCTATTTCAAATCTGCCGGAGGCTACGCACGCGTACCGGGATGCCGTCGTGCGAATTAGAATAAATCTTGCAAACTCTGTTTTCCTTTTCTTGCTGGAATCTCATGCATGAACAAATTATAAAGAATCAGGCTCAGTGGGGAGCCTTGCGGTAAACCTTCTTTAGCAACGTCCTATTTTAAGAGTTTTTCGGCCATTTTAACTTTGCATGTTCGTTCTTTTAGAAACGAGTGTATGGTGGCACGGCAACTATGTCGATGTATGCACCTAACTGTTTGATTTTATGTACTAGTGCTTCTTTCCGTACTCGATCGTATGCCTTTTCAATATCTAAAAAGGCACACATTGTCACATTGTAGCCTTCTGGATCTTATCTCCTAACCAGGCGTTTTTTTATATTGGCTTCACCTAACACAGCCTGATTTATGGCAGCTGATTTTGGTCTGCATCCAAACTGGTTTGGTGGCAGGATATTGTTTGTTTCCGCTCATTTCTGAAGTTTCTCCTTTATTAGCGTCTCCAGCAACTTGGACAGATCATCCAATAGCGATATTGGATTGTTGAATCTTTCTCAACTTTTGGTATTGTAATTATATGAGTTTGCTTCCGCCTGCTTGGAAAGTGATGTAGATTTATTACCGCGTTGAAGATGTTTGTCAGGAAAAGGATGACTTGAGCAGGCAGCAATTTAATTGTCCTGTTGGGTATATTATCCTCACCAGGTGCCTAGTTTGGACTGATGGTTTTTACTTTATTTGAGATGTCTTCCGGCTGGAACCAGTTTTTATGTTTTCTAGTGTTTGGATGGATTTCCCTATTTTGCGTTCTAAATTTGCCTCCACTATTTCATCACTATCAAATTGTTTTCTAAAGTGCGCCGCCATTGCACTAGTCTTGGCCTCTAGATCATAGTGCTTTTTTCCATCCTCGGGATTTAACGGAGCATTTGGTTCCCCCCTTCTGCCCACTCTTTTTACTAACCCCCAGAATGTGTTTATCCTCATTTGTCTCCTCTATTTGCTTTCTTGCTCCCAACTTGCTTCCTTTTTTCCTTCAAAATTTTCCTAGTTTCTCTTTGTAGTCTGCGGTATGATCTCTTATCACTTGCATTGTAAGAATGTGCCCATTTCTTCTTTGCGTTCCAGCATTCTTTTATTTTGACTTTTTCCTGGCCGTTAAGCTGCCATGTGTTTATTTTGTTAGTTGCGATTCGACTTTTTGCTACTGCTTCCTGGATTTTAGTTGTTACATCCTGCACTGACTTCTCTATGTCTTCTTTGGTATGTATTTGTTTTCCAGGCTTATTTATACTCATTTATGTATATTGTTGTTGTTTTAATTGTAGATATTTCCCCAGACATATGTTGACAATTGGCAGCCATATTGATTATCTAGTTTATTGCTAGCAGAATTTTCACTTCTGAAAAAATGGAACAAAAAGTTTGCATTATGTTTTGTGTTCCATATTAAATGTTCCTTTGAACATATTAAATTCCAACAGGGCCATGAACATGTTGAAGATGACGACCGAACATATCAATAACTGATAATAGCGTCGAAAAGGTGAAGAAAATAGTTACGGACAATCACCAATTAACTATCAGAGAAGTTACAGGTTATGTTGGCATTTCATTGGGCTCATGTCTATTGTTTCGACGAGTGGCACCAAAATTTACTCTCTAATTTCGGTCAAAATCAGTGTCGAATTGATGCTGCTCAGGACCTACTTAAAGAAATCAACTACAATCCAGAATTGCTCAAACAAAATGAAAAGTGGAGGTATGGATATAATAACGTCGAAACTAAGACCCAATCGTCTCAATGGTAGCTTCCTAAAGAGTCAGGCCCGAAAAGGCTCGTCCAGTTCGTTCCAGAATGTGAAGGTTCTCTACTCACTGTTTTCTTCGACATCAATGGCATAGTGTATTATGAATTTTTGCTACCAGTACTACTACCTAGAAGTTTTACGCCGTTTACTGAAGCGGGCAGATGAAAACGTCTGAATTTGTGACGAGACAATTCCTGGTGATTGCACCACAATAATGCACATGCGCACACTTAGTTGTTTGTTCGTGAATGTTTGGCAAAAACAACACCATTACGATTCCACATGCTCCGTATTCACCCGATATTGCACACTGTGATTTTTTTCTATTCCCCGAAGATGAAAAAGGCCAAGAAAGGACGACGTTTTGCTGATATTTACAAGATCAAGACAGAATCGCTAAAACAATTAAACACCATATCGGTAATTGAATTTCAGACTTGCTTTGAAGAATTCAAAATACGCTGGAAGAAGTGCATATGTCCAATGGAAATTACTTTGAAGGAGACAATATTAACATTGTGGAATAAATAAAGACTATTCGAGAAAAATGATAATTCCGCTTATTACTTGATCATACCTGGTACATACATGTGTAGGTATGTTAGAAAAAAATTAGCTATTCATAATTATTACATTAGTTGGCGACGAAATGATACATATGTGCGTGTTCTCAACTCTCACATTATTACAGACATCATGTACGCTATGTGGTAACGTGTATCAGCAATTATCTTTTACTAAACACGATGTTAATTGCACATACATAAACAATTAAAAAAGCGCGAACTATGATAACCTTGAAAACTGCTTGCGAATTCAGTAACAAAAAAAAAATAGAGAAATGCCTCCATTTGTCTCCCGCATGATTAAATGGAATTGCAATAATTTATTAATGATATACCAAAATGTGCAATGGTGTTCCTAAAACAGATATATTTTTGACTTTATGTTTCAAATCGTGTAAGAGATTTTATTTCGTTAAATCGCAAATATAAATTGTCATTTACCGAAAGATTAAATTAAATAGTATTTATACTATTTAATATAATCTTTTATTACATATGTACTCACATTGGAACCCCTGACATAATTCACATCAATAAAATAATCGCTTAACTTTGAAGAAAAAAAGTCTGAACTTAATGAGCGAAAAAACTAAACGCAATTGAATTAGCTTAAAGAAATCGATTGTGCTACCCTCAACGGGGTAATTGGTGTACTCAACGTCCCCCCCCCCCCCATTCCATCATACTCTTACTGATTGAAGTCCCTTTTCTAATGCTCTATATTCCCCCCCCCCCGTCTCTCTGATAAGGGACAATTCAAGGCATCTCTCTCTCTCTCTCTCCCCCCCTCTCCCCCTCTCCCTCTCTCTCCCCTTTCTCCTTTCC
>WYDF02029389.1:0-12867 GCA_009867245.2 Adranes taylori
GTAACTAGCATAAATAATCTCACGCACTTGCGTTTGATAATAAAATATCTATTAAAAATATTAAAATGTGATTATCAGCAAATCAAAATGATGTCGTAATACTACACACAAGCAATAATATATCACGTGATTAAATGATGTGTGCTTATAAAAATTATTCAAACTAAAACTGTGCTCTTTGGTATAATCGCATGATTGAAGATTGGAAGTGTTCTTGGGATGAATAGGCAAGGAGTTGTAGCGTAGCTCCTTCTTGTTTGCCATCAAAATTTGCAAGATCATACTATTCGAATATCGTATTCTCATATGATTTCGTCGCCGTCGTCGTTCCAGAACATAAGTTAAAGAAGTTTTCTTGCATGATTTTTCTTGGCATATATTCGTCAATTGTATCGCTGATTATGAGACAATAGGCATTCGTCTGATCTTTGAAAGCTTGATCAGCTTCAATTTCGATTTTCATATCGATAACAGAAGACTTGACTGAATCGTTCGGATTGGAAACATCAAAAATGAAAAGCATATGATTTTTGAACTCATTATAGTTGAATATAGGATCGTTCTCATTTCGATTGTAATAAGAAGATTGAAAATTCTTGTACATTAGAAATAATGTAGTATAATTATTGTCCGACATTTTTAAATTCAAATTCTCATATGGATAAGCTTCAGAGCTGAGATAGAGTTTCACATTTCAAATAAGAGAGTGATCTAGTTCAGTAATATCTTTCTTTGGTTGATCTTTTCTATTTTGTTGAAAGCCCAAGCTCACATATGTTGGTCGTTCTTCGTTCGTTGAAGATTTTTCATTCCAAATATCTTTACTCGTTTTGGGCAATGCCGAAGAGTAATAAATTGTACACATACTTGCACTTTTGTATATACGACTACACTGATAGTTCTAATATTGACTTATTTCCTACAAAAAAATCATCTTATGCCCATTGCGGAAACTAATAATGAAGGAAAATATAATACAATTCTCATGGAAAGTGATGACGACTCGCGAATGGGAAAGACTGAGCGAAATAATATTCCTCAGTGAATAAAATTTTGCGTTGATACCAAAAGTAATAGGCCCACATATCTCTCCAAATTTTGTTGAACCCACTGATATATTCAAATTATATTTCACGAAAAAAATTGTGGATGCAATGGTGCAAATATAAAATAGGTAAAAAAAGATTGATAAAGCGATGAACTTGGAATTATTGGGTTGATCTAAAAAAGAACGAATTTTGGCGTTCTCTTTCAGTAATTTTCAATATGGGCACAATACCTTCAGCAAATAGATTTGAGTATTGGTCCACAGTGTCAGTTATATTCGGAGACATTCACAAGAGACCGGTTGAACCAAATATTCTGGACGTTGCATTTGAAAGAAATTCCATCCGGAAATCCAACTATGAAGAATCGAATTTAAAGATATCGTGTAATACAAGTTATCACATCATTTTATACTGACCAAAATATTTCTGTAGATAAAGTAGTGGTTCAGTTTAAAGGTAAAATTCGTATTATTAACTACAACGGCGCTTACCCTACTAAATGGGGAATAAGATAATACATTTTAGCGGATTCGAACACAATATGTTTATTCCATTCTTATTAGTGTTCCATCACAATCAAAAATTTTCCAAATCCAGAACTTCCAATGACCAGCACAATACCATTATATTTTTAGAAAAATTATCACCTAACCCATAAACTAGCCCATAAACTACTAAAGTTAAATACCATGTTATGGACATAATAAAACCAAATAGCAAAGGACTACCTCAAGAAATTAAAGAAAATAAAATGTACGCCAAAAAATGCAATTTTGGTCTTAGAAGGCGTGACACGTCAGTGTTAGCATGGAAAGAAAAAAGGGTTATTACCTTTCTGAGTAGTTGGGATACTGCCAAAATCACTCAGGTAGATAGAAAAGTACGTGGCGGTGCAACAGTATCGATTGGCAAATTCAATGTTGCAACAAATTATGCTAAGTCTATGGGTGGAGTGCACCACGCCGACCACTATGCAGTGTCATATTATTCTCTCAGGAAGTCGTTAAAGTGGTGGCGAATATTGTTTTACTGGGGACTTGTAAATCTGCTGCGTCAATTCATATATAATTACGACTAAGCAACGCATAAATATGAAACCAAGTTCGCATTTGAAGTTCAAAAAATATTAGTAAAACAATTGAGAGGACGGGCGACTTCTGAACATTAGCACAACTCCGAAGAGAAGCAACAGAAGACAGGCTAGATGAAAGATTTCATGTCATTCGTACTGGATGCCAAGAAATGAGTGCATGTTTGCTTCGATAGAAATCAACGGGAGAACGGCGTGAGAACACTTACTGCGTTACTTGCAGCAGGAAACCTGGCCTACCTGTTAGCGACTTTGGGAGAAATTCCACTTCCTTACGAAATATAAATAATAATTTACTTGTTTGTTAATTGAGAATTTTCTTACAATTTTTTTAATAAAAAAATATAACAATATGCAATAACAATATTAAATAGAACCAATAGAAACCTAGAAATTAAAGAATACATAGAAGAACAGATCAGACCGATAGCAGCGTCATAATCGAATTTTATCAATAAATGTATTTATAAAAATTATAAAAGAACAAAAATATATAAATATATTTATATACCCTTTATGTCAACCCCTCAAATGGACCTACTATTGTTTATTTCAGTATTTTTTTTATTATAAACAAATTTGTTCATATACTGTTTATTATATTTGAAATTTTCAATATAAAGCAACAAAAGTTCTGTATGTAACTACTCGAGTCGCCAAAGATGGAAATTATATATAAATGCTCGTAGACATTGGAAGAAAAAGTGTTATAAGTGTTCCATTTGCGATTTAGAGGCCATGGAAAAATACAGTTTGGTTAGACATGTGGTGATTGATACATTCAGCTGAAGCAACTTTTAAGTGTACGGAATCTAATTTTGCAACCACACAAAGAGATTAGAGTACACAAACGTAGACATTTGGCTTAAAAAAAAACCTTTTAGTGTTCCAAATGTGATTCTGAAGCTGTTCTTAAATATAAATTGGTAAATCATGAACGATTACATACCGCTGAAAATCTCTTAAATGCACAGAATGCGATTATGTGGTCTAAACGACGGAGTATAAACGAACATAAACTCGGACACTTCAACGAGAAGTCATATAAATGCTCTAATTGCAATTATGTTTGTGTGAGAAGAATACTTGGAAAAGAAAGTCTAGTTATGCACGTTTCTTGTTCTAGTAATAAAGCAATTTAATTACTCAAATACCCTCGATCTGCTGAGAATCATTTGAAAATAAATGCTAGTTCGTTAAGGTCTAATTTCATATACGCACATCTATTTGTACTATTGTATTCATTTTAATGACAAAACATGTAGATACGTAACTATTTGCATTTCCTTGAACTGGTTCTATTATAATTTGATTTTCTTTTAAAATATTTTAGTTTAAACATTTCTATTTTTCTTATTACTATGTGAGTTATTTGTTTTAAACTTTTAACACATTTGTTTTCTTTTACTTTTGTTGATTCTGTATATATATAGTTAATTATGTTTAAGAATAAAGGAGTTAATTTTTAGTGTTATTACTACATACCTCGCGTGTTATTTTCACCTAATCTTAATTTTCATGAGAAACTACATTGCGCAGTACTCGAAATCAATTTATTTAATAAATTTTTATTAAATTAAATATTTTATATCACTAAGGACATTATTGGTAAATTAATACCAGCCCTATTTATGTTTAATTCTGATTTAATTATTCTAGTTTAGTTCTTATTTAATTATTCAAGTTTCAAATTCTTTTTATTTGTTCTAATATTCTTTCCAAGCTGCCACAATTGCGGTAGGCGTTTAAAGTTAATCTGTCAATTGTTCAATTATTGTAACTTAAAAATTTTAAACAACCTATCGTAGTGCTGTAGATAAGACATTCATTTTAGCAATTCAAAACAGATAAAGTCATAAAGGGGGCGGGGGTCTGCAAACTGCACAAAAACAGATTGAGCTTTTTGTTCCAAATTCCACGTTTTACAAGCATGCCACGAAGCAACTTGTATGCAAATGTATCCTTAGTCTGCCATTTACTGGTAGATGTCATTTTTTGGCATGCAGTCTACTTTCCCAATTTGATGGCTTGTGTATCTCCGACGTATGATGTAACTATGGTGCACTGGGTATGTTTGGAGTTGTCATAGCCATTCGTTTTGCATGTATGAAACTGAATTACATGCATTTTATTTCAAATATGCAAAAAATGGTTTGTCTCCAATTTTATAAAAAAAATCTTATAACAATTTGGAGTATCGTACTTAACAATGAATTTTTTTTAAAGTTCTTTAATTGGCGTCTTAAATCCTTTCATAAAATTATGATCGAAAGTAAATGCAGGCATAAAAATAAACAAATTTCAAGGGTTACAAACTAACCTCCGCAATGGCTTATTTTATTAAAAGCTGATATTAGATATTGGTGGGATAAATATTTTTTTCCTGTTCTGTTGGCGCAAGGATCATCTTTCTCTTAAAAGACCCTAACGTTGTTATTGTTTTGCACACATAATATGCGACATTTAATCGCCTATTTAGACTTGATCCAAATGAGATATATGCATATTTTGAAGTGAGTTCACTTTTAAGATGGATGATTAGCTGGGTTATCTGGATGGCTTATTGGACTTTATTTTTTAATTAAAATATTTAAAAATATCATGAATTATATGTGTTTAAATTTTAGACGTTATAACTAATTGGCAATGATTTGTTTGTTGTCTAAGTTAGGACATGCAAATATTATATAAATATTTTAATTTCTTAATGTTTCATTAATCTTCCTTTAATTTCATTTAGATATATATTCTTTCCTTAATTAAATAAGAAAATGAGATAAAAACAAAGCAAATCATAACTATGCATGTTTTATGAAGATAATACGATTATTGTTAATAAATCGAAATATTATATAAAAAATTAGAAGCAATGTTCGACAAGGCATGCTTATTTTAATGTCATGATCTACAATCTTTTTAAACATGTACGAATACTTATATTGTAATTAATACAGTTATTAGATTGCTTTAAAATGTAAACAAACTTTGTGTGCATACAACGTATACGTAATTCATGACGTATTATAATAACCTTAGATGTAGTATAAAAAAGACTAATTAGATGTAATAAACCAAGTAAGCATTAGAACTGTGCGCTTTACTCCAAACTACGTCGATCTAGCGATACTCCATAGTAATTAGATTGAGTTCTAGTTACGAGCCAACGAAAGACAGAAATACACTACCCATTTGTTCAATTGTTTTAAAAAAGTTAGGTAATGGACCCTCAAAAAGTGTATTAAGAGCGATTAATGATAATATATTATACTGGTCTCATCAGGTAATGCATCAGATTTTTCTATGGATGTTGCAGATCCTTAAATATGCTATGAATTGGAAACACACTAATATCCAATAATAGCTTGACTGCTTTTACATATCTTTGAGGTTGTGGCTGAGGCCGGAATAATTTTTTAAATATTTTTGTGTTTTTTGCAAAAAAATGATGGAAAGATAGTTTATAAAAAATGTTATTGTAACTAATGTACTGATTAGACACTCATGTGAAAATATAGGTCTGATAATCAGTCCTGACTGATTCTGACCATCAGCAAGTAATCAGTCGCCTGTGAAACGGCTCTAATATATAAACAATACAAAAATTATTGTTTTTACGCATAAATTAGTTTTCAAACCGAATTAAAAATAGTCTTGTGTAAGCTGTAATATTACAGCTTATGCAAATACATGTGAACTCCTGGTCGCTTCACTTCTAAAGAGTACACAAAGAAATTGAAGGTAAAAGCAGTGAAATAGACGAATGGTTAAAGCCCTCTCGAGCTTAAAGCGACCTCTCGAGCTTTCACTCGAGAGGTCGCACTCGAGAGGTCGAGGATTAGATCTCCGCTGACTAATTGTTTTTTATCTTTAAATTGTCTTTTCAAACTTATTTTTGAAAAACAAAGATTTTTTTTTGTAAACAATATATGAATAGGCAAATTCATGGATACAACACACTAAAACGAATGCTACTGACTTACGGACATCCCCTAAAGATTACGAACTAGATCACGCTTGCCCTGAAATTCTTAGATTATACGAGTTGACACTAACAACCTATCCCCGCCACAAGTGCATTTTTCCTCGCTTAAATAAATCAAAAGTTTTGTTAGGAATTCTACAAATTCGTCTATAAAAAATTTGTCCAAAATGCGTCGATGATCCAAATTTAGGAGTAGTGCATTTAAGGTGCAATTAGCCTATAAAAACTTTATTTATGTCCTTTATTTGCTTTATTAAATGCGAACAACGAATACAGGAGAAAAGAACAACACTAGAACCATTCACCACTATAGCGACTAACCAACCACTTGTTAACTCATCTACAGAAAATGTTCACTTGAATGAACCCGCACAAGTTCCATACATAAGTCTGTATCGTATTAAATAGTATCGACCTAATATAGAAACGAGTTTTACATCAACAATGATTAAGCCATATTACTTAATTTACAAGAAGGGTATCTTATTTCTGAATGAAATCTTTTAATTGTCGTATCGCAACATATAGGATAAAAACGATCTAAGCAGGCCGGGTAAACAGGTACACGAGGATTGTTCGGTAACTTCGTGGCCTTCAAAGAAAACGCAAGTTTTTTTTGACAAAAATATTTTATTTTTCAATATAGTCTCCTGCTCGCTCAACACACTTATTCCAACAATATTCCCAATTAGCAATGCCTTCATTGTAGGTCGATGAATTCAAGTCCTCAAAATAGCTACCTGCAGCAGTGATTACCTCGGAATCAGACGAAAATCTCTTACCGTCGAAAAATTTGGGGAATAGGGCGAATGAGGCACTAATTCAAATCCCAATTCATTAATTTTGGCCATTGCAATCGCAGACTTGTAGGTAGGTGCGTTATCCTGGTGCAAAAGCACTTTCTTCTTTGCCAAATGTGGCCGTTTCTCTTTGATTTTGTCGCTTAATTGTTGCAACAAATTGGCATAATACTCGTCATGTATTGTTTTCCCATTTCTAAGTAGTCAACCAAAATAATTCCATGAGAATCCCAAAACACAGTTGCCAAAACCTTTCCTGCTAACAAAATTGTTTTTGCCTTCTTTGATGAAGGAGAACCTTTGTGTGTCCATTGCTTGGACTGTTCTTTGGTTTTTGGAGTGTAATGGTGAACCTCGACTGTTATGAAACGGCGTAAAAAGTCCTTCGGATTGCTGCGAAAATGTTCACTTTTTGCTCCGGTGTAAACAACTGCGACACCCAATGCGCTGAATATTTTTTCATTTCCAATTCTTCAGTTAAAATTCTGTGTACAATGTCGTTTGATATACCCACTATGTTTGCTATCTTGCGCACTTTTACTCGACGGTCATTCAAGACTATACGGTGGACTTTTTCAATCATATCCGGAGCAGTAGCAGTTTTTGGACGTCCATTACGGAGTTCATCATTTGTGCTCCTACGACAACCCAGTTTTTAACCATTGAATACGAACGAGCGGATTCCAATAATGTTGAATCCAGATCTGCTTTGATTTCGGTTGGTGTTAAGCCTTTCAAATGAAAGTACTTTATCACTGCTCTCAACTCAGTTTTTTTCATTGTTTACTAACTCACACCACGTTCACTTTGGCGTACTGTCAAAACAGACTAATTGACAGATCCCTGTGTACTGTCATATGTAACCTATTAAAGGATGATTCTACAGAATGATAAAGAAGATTCCTGCAAATTCGCGCCATGTCTGTGTTAGACCACGTACTTATCGAACGATCCTCTTAAATATCTTAATAAGATTCTATAGACCTCAGGACAACAAATATTATTTCCCAATAACAAAACTTCATATATTATTATACCTGCTTGCGCGACCCACCCAGATTGTCTTTAACATATATGTATATAAGTCCATGTTTAGGCTTCCATTAAGGTTTCAAGCCAGTGGACCTTCTTTTAAAAAACATTTATAATTTATTTTTAAAATTATTTTACAAATTAAAGATTTTTGATATTGTTTTACGTATTTTATTTTCATACTTACATTATATAAATGACACGTAAATAAGTTTTATAATTTGACAAGATAAAGCAATTTATTTAGTTATATTAATAATTAAAATTTCATATGATTAATACATTTACGATTGCCATGTCTAAGCGAATCGTTTTACTTGTTTACTTCTTTCTTTTATATTACACAATACTTATTAACCTCATTATGCAAGATTAACAATAATGGTTTATACTTTAATTAATTTATAACATTTAAATTAACTTAGATTGCAACATCATCCAAGATTAAGATGGCTGCCGCGTTCTATATTATATACGTAACTCTATACTACATGCTCTTACGCTAATTGCATAAATACTAAAATGAAGAAGATGGTCAGCGCAATCGCTGCTATTTATATGGTTTGCTGTCGTGCGTTCGTTTCCATGATGGCGGACGAACGAATATCTACGAATTGTTATTCAGCGTGTCTCCGCTATTGATATTATAATGATCGACCTGAGTTGAAGTGTAGAGATACGGGTATATATCTCTTGTTAAGATTTAGATTGTACTATTCTACAATCTCTAAGAGATGATTCCAAATGACGTTAAATGTAGTAATATCTACAGTAACGTAGTGTAACCATCATCTACCTACCAATAAAAATAAACTTCCAATTTTAACGATAATATGCAACATAAAAAAATATATGATAGGTGGGGGCGGGGGTCAATTCTAATTTTTTTTTCTAAAGGGTCGATGGAGGAAAAAGGTTGGGAAACCGTGGGTTAGACAAAAGATTGACTTGTTGCGTATAATCATAAAGATGATGATTTATTAATAGATCTAAGTTTTTTATAAATGCAAACATAGTCGGAGTGACTGAATAATAAATATATATGTCAATGACATCAAAACTTCAGAGCCAAATAAACAAAAACAAGTAATTTTACAGGTGTTTTTGCAGCTAAAGTTACATATTCACCGGAGTAACAAACTAGGAGGATTAATATAAAGAACAAGGAATATAAAATTACTAGTTTTGTGGAATTATAGTGTGTTGACCTTCTTGGGTCTGCGTTATATAAATGTCATTTGCTGGTATTTCAAAGATTAAATCAAAAGTGTTCTTCAAATCATTTGAGTGTCATATATGATGTTTCATCTTTAAAAGTTAGCTAAATGAGAGAAGTTTTTCTTTGGAAGTTAATAATTTCAGCAGGCGTATATTCAATATGTTAAATTTTGAAACTCTTACGAGTTCAAAAATTTGTAATTGCACCCTGCAGGTGCTGCTGCTTTATGCACCACATTTCACTCTGATTTTTTTTTTTTTGGTACACATAAAAAGAAAATACAATGAATGAAGCCGAACTATTGATCTAATGGGGCATTTCATTCTGAAAATATTCCTCCTTCATATATCCCAGATTTGTAGCGTACAAAACTTGCGGATTTTCAAAGCAAATATTATTCAACAAAAAAAAAGCAACATTAAACAAAAACATTTTTAAATGATAATTCCGGAGAATATTTACTATCTACTTCAATTACTCCTTCCTATTTGTGTGTGTGGCAGCCGGTCGATTTCACGGGCGAAACAATTGCTGTTCTTTGATGCAATCCACTCTTTGATTTCGCTCACAAAGTCATCGCAAGTCGACGTAAATTTTGTTCGCGAGCAAATTTTTCAGCGATTGTCCGAAGGCGTTTCTGTGGGAAAATATGACGAATGAGGAAGCAGTTCCCCGCCTTTATTGGCGATAGATTAGGCGACACGATGCTCAACGTGTCGACGCGTACATTATCGTGATCGTTTTGCGCGGTCTTTTCATCTCGATTCACATTGAATGCGGTCCAGTTGAGTCAGATAGACGTCGCTGTTGATATTCAATTGGCGTTCACATTTGCTCCGCAGGTTATGTTTTTAGAGTAATATATAGTATTACTTTTAAGAACGTTGATAATTAGATATGTTAATTATTTCGAAAACTGTCTATAGACGTTTAGAATATTCAAATTGACTTTAAAATAGAGCAGATAAGGGTTGATGCATTTCTGGCATTGGTGACGTGGCCTTCTTCAGTACCCTCTGCTTTGTACAGCGCAATGATATATGAAAGTAGAGGGTATTAAAGAAGACTTACCCAGTAAGAGTAGATACATCTGGCACCAATGCCAGATGTATCTACTCTTATTTGGTCTTTTTAAGTCAATTTGTTCTGGGGGGAACAGGCTGGCTTCAGGGTAAGCAAATCGTGTACGGAGACCAGATTAACATCTTGAGGATCATCATCGAGCAATACATAGAATACCGATCTCTTTGACAGTGTCCAGTGTGAGGCCATCTGGAAAACATGGCCTCACACTGGATCCCACAAAACATCATCAACGTTGTGAAGATGATGTACAAAGGATATAATTGCCAAGTGAAACATATAGTTTCACATCGATCCAGGAGCGCGGCAAGGATGTTTGCTTTTACCATTGTTATTTCTGCTGACATTGGACCATGATATCTGCCTTCTAACGCACACTTCCAAGGATGTGAACGAGAAGCTCAAGGATCGGGAAACAGAGGCTCTAGAGTGGGATTAAGAATCAACACGCTCAAGACCAAAGAGCTCAGGGCGAACAACAAAAACAAGATGGCATTGGTCTTGGAAGAAGAGATTGAGCAAGTGGAAAGCTTTGGCTACCTAGACAACATCGTTTCAAGTAGCAGAGGCGCGACAAAGGACGTTGAAAACACCTAATTATCTTTTATTGTACTACACTGGACATTCCTAAAGAATCCAGATCTTTGTGGCATATGAGCTGCTGTTGAATAACGTATCTCGTAAGATACAACTTTCTTACCTTTAATTCGTAGATTGGGCTAAATAAGGTCTATTCCGTGCTTTCGGAACTGACTACCCCCATGAGTCCACATGCGGTGGATAATCGAAATTCTTTGAGAGTGTACCCGTTTGAATTACTTCTTTGTCCGAACAAAATAAAAACATTAACAATACAAGCAGCAACAAAGTAAAAAAAAATATGCCACCACTTTGCGATTTGCTTTCAATTTCATATAAATTTTCAACATGTTAAATCTGTCCACATAACCCATATGCTTGTTATAATCTCAAACTGTACGCGAACATAGTATTTTTTCAACAGATCTTGTTTATAATCTTCTGAAAACTGTTTCCATAACCTTCTTACAGTGGACGCCTTTTTATATTGTTTTGGATTAAACACCTGGCGAAACACTAACCTTTTTTCTTTTCACGTCTTCGAAAACAAGCCACGATTCATTCCTCAGGAACGGAGTTTTCTCGTTTCGCTGCAGCACATCGTTGAAATTTCGGACGCTTGCGGTTTCGTTGCTGTTGGAGAGTTCGTGGGGGAGGGGTGGGGGGGGGGAGGGCATTCAGACAATTTCCATACTTTTCAAGCTTTTTGGGATGAAAAACGATGGTCGGATGATCCATATTGAAGTCTTCGTCGAACATTCTCTTTGTAAAGCTTTCGTCCTGTTGCTAAAAGTGTCTGGTCGGCGCAATTTGATGGTCGGCCAATCCTTCTTTATCTGTGAGGTTCATATCGCCCGATTTGAGCTTCTTAAACCGTCTGTCAACTTGGCTTTTTCTGATTGTTCCTTCGCCAAAAAATTTGTTGAGATCGCGAGATGACTACTGCATTTCAACCTTTCTCGAAATGGTACAGCACAATGTGGCAAATATAGATTTGATTTTCGATAAGCATTTTCACTAACCGAAAAGAGAGGATTATTTTTATGAAAAATAAGTCGCAGAAAATAATCGCAATAATTACGCACCGACCCAATATGTACAACACACAGCTTGGGTTCCGACATTAATTATCTGGTAATTACAATAGTGTGTGGGAAGGAAATTCTAGTGCAAGATGATAATGACCCAATATACAGGTGCTTAGACTTTTAACAAAGCATTGGACTGTGAATCAACAAATTTATCAAAATTATTCAAGAAGCAAAAGTACCGATGACAAAGATCTGTGTGCTATTAAAAATTTGCACTTGCACTAATAATGAAATGAAGATACGTCTTTTAGTAAAATAGGGGTGCTGTTTATCATCCTTTCTATTTCATATTCGTAATTCTCTGAAATATCTCGCTTTCTTTGAAAATTCTAAACATCTAAAAATCCATGCCAAAAATTTTATCCGTTTAAATAGTACTTGTCGGGTATGACGTGGACAGTATGATGGAGTGTCTTTTCCCCGAATTGTATTGTGCTTAAGCAGGACCCTAAAGTAGTTATACCCTCACTTATCCCCAGAATATTGACAGGTTCCCCTGTAATTTTGGTGCCGTGTCGCACTCGTTCCTTCTTTACGATGGTAATGTCTGCACTTGTGTCTAGCAGAAGCTGGGCGGGTCGCTCGCATATTTTCATATATATATATATATATATAAATGAATGTTGATATATATATATATATATAATGTTTGAAATTAATAGATTTCGATACCGTTTGACCGATCATCATGAAATTTGGCACATATATGTATTTTTCAGGGAGAAGATTTTTATGCTATCCACATTGTTGTAACTCGCCACTAGATGGCGCAGCAGTACATCAACTTTACACCGTTTAACCAATCACCATGAAAATTTATATACTTAGGTATTTCAGTACAAAGAATATTTTTATGCTATCCACTTTGGCAAAACAAAATGCCCAATACGCGGGGCACAACCCGGAATAATAACAACAATACATATATTCACACCCGCGGAA
>WYDF02029400.1:0-12867 GCA_009867245.2 Adranes taylori
TGAAAACAGAGCTCTTTTTTTTTCATTTATAACAAAATGGCGGCCAATTCAAATTATGACATTACTTTTGCGCCACTATATATATAGTATTTTGTGTCATGCGCATGTTAACTGTGGTGCGATTTTAGAATACAGGCAATTATGCACATAACCGCAGTCCTTTAGTAACTCTTCTGCGTTATATGAGACTGCGTTATTAAGCTTTATAATTCGTTACTAAATAATATAAAAGACATTTCTAACAAATACTCTTATCAAAAGAAAATTAAAACGATTTTAATTGAGTGTTGTCTATATTCAATCGAGAAATTTCGTAATATGTCAATCATCTATAATTCATGTATTACATTATAAAAACTTCTGATACTCCTTATGTATCTGATATCTTCTTTTTTCTGACGTGAACAATTGTACGTTGTATTTTGCTTGCAATTGTATGCTGCTAGAATAAAGCTATTATTATTATTATTAGTTCGAATAATAAGTATAATACATTCTGAAAATATATGTCACAGAATTTATACAATTTTGTTTGTGCGAACAAGACTTGATTGAAAGATACCTACTTGTAGAACTTTTGCAAATCGTAGTTTTGATTGTGGTGACACATTAAATAAATACGTCACTTTAAATCACGTTTATGAATTTTTGCTTGT
Organism: Adranes taylori; assembly: GCA_009867245.2. Classification (NCBI taxonomy): domain Eukaryota; kingdom Metazoa; phylum Arthropoda; class Insecta; order Coleoptera; family Staphylinidae; genus Adranes; species Adranes taylori. Next base: position 657 of record WYDF02029400.1, read on the forward strand.
CATTACGTACAGTATGGCTTTGTTATTAACAACATGATGAAGGAGAAGAGGGAAGGTTACGGTTGTTTTGTTATTTTTTTAATTATTTATAGTAAAATTGGAAAGTGAGTGGTAGGATTTGATGCAGTTTGTATTGTTAGATTTGGTAACAGGAAGTGATATAGACTTTGTAATTGAAAGTTATCTAATACAACAAAAAAGTCCGGTCAATAAAATTAGAGTTCGGCTATTTTACGGTCGGTTGGGGTAATGTAAACAAATTCGGTTAGTTTGTAACACGATTATAAAAAAAAAAAATTCAACAATTGTTGTTTTATTCAAGTAATATTTTTCAATATGACTCTTGATGCTTAATCTGATCATCAATGTTTTAAAAAAGTAGTTGCACATATAAAAGAAATATAGCTAGTTTACAACTACCCGAGGGTGCTTCCAATTACCCTATATCAGTGCCGGAACTAGGAATTTTTGCACCTGAGACATAAGTGAATATTTACGCCCCTTAAAAAAAAGAAAATTGTTTTGGGTTCAAGGTCAAATGCTTTTAAATGAAAAATAACCTACACATTTTGCTCAGTAATATACTTACCTATGTATAGAAAAGAAGTTTTTTGTTTTAAGTATGAAGAACATTGACTTTAATATAGGGCCTATATTAAAGTCAATGTTCTTCATACATTTTTAAATTGAAAAAGAGACGAAATCGATATATTTACATTAAGTCACTGTGAGGACAATGTTAGTGAAGTGTTTACATTTACCCCATGAAATAAAAAAGTGAATTTGATATGCACGTAAAAAAAGTTGATTTAATAAAAATACAAACAAAATACAGATTCAGATGATCAGAAAATTAAAAAAAAAAGTATTGAAAAACCAAAAATATCTAGGTTATTATTTTTCTTTCACTCACTCCCTCCAGGAAGAACGTACTCTAATTTTCAGTCACAAGATTCTAGTGAAGGTACAGGTAACACTGCCTTTATCATTTCGGAAGAAACTTGAGAAACATCATTTTCTACCAAACAAAATCTTGTTTTTATATTATTGATAATTTTCATGCCAGTTTCAGTGTATTCTCCATCAGGTAAACATGATTTTATTAAACACACATAACTGTAATGCGTTTTCTTTCTTGCGCCTCCTAAAAAACTACTAATATATATGAGCCCGCAACTAACATCCTTATTAATAATCGAATTTAGTCGGTACTAGAACCCTCCTAATTTCATCTCGCAATAATCCTATTAATAGATGGAGTTAGCAGCCTACTAGGTTATTATTACTAGTTAATAGCTAGTTGGCTATTAACTAGCATTCTAATGTATGTTTAACCACTGGTTTATCGAGCTTTTTGTGACTGTACAAAGGTTTTAATAGCATATTTTTTTAGAACACGAGACGGGGATTATAAAATTGGGATGATATTGAAAAGGACATCTTTTTACAATATAAAAGAAGAAGTAATCCTCATAGAAAATAAATAAAACTTAACGGTTTTAAATAAGGATAAGAATGATGTTTGGAACACTATTAAACAAAAACTGGAAGTAGAAGGTTTAATATAAGTTTTTCCTATTCTTTACGTTTAAGAAAGAAATATTTTACGCATATTTTGTATAAAATATGTAACTGATATTCCACGGTATTACATAAATATATTTCGTATAGCTTGCAGCATACGTCAGAGATGTCCCTAGAATAAGGGACCAGTGGCAGAGAATGAAAGTATAAGCTAAAAGGAATATTTCTATGTATAAAAAAATAGTTCAACAAACAGGTGGTGAATATCAAAACGAATATCATGAAGAAAAAATATGATTATTGCGGCTACAAAAATTTCAAGAATACTTTATTTATGATATATTTTTACTATATCTTTTTTTAGTTAAAATAATTTTGAATATAGCGATTAAGAAATAAATTTCCTTGAACATTTTATTGAGCATTTATTTCTATATGCCTTTCATTTTCCGCATCGTGATCGTCTTCATCTGGTGACTCTAGAAGTAAATTATAATCATAAAACTACATAGTAAATTCTAACATTTCTAATCTGCTGTTGATAATGATATTATGCATTATTGCAGTAGCAATTATTACGTCTTTTGTTGTCTCCAATTTCAGGTTCAAGCCATTAAAAAAACACCGAAGTTTGTTCTTCCAAATGCCGAATAATCGTTCTACAACATTTCTTGTTGAACAATGCGCTCTATTGTATCGTATTTCAGCATTTGTTACAGGCCTTAGTATCGGTGTAATCAAATATTTTCAGCAGGGATATCCATTATCTTCTAGAAGGATTCCGTCTATTTTACCGGCCTAAAAATATTGATATGATAGGAGAAGGACTGTAAAAATAATAAAGTATGCTTACTAAAAATCTTCTTTTTAATTGGCATTCATTCCATGTTCACCAGTCATGTGTGCTTCCTCGCCACAGTATCCCACATTCGACATTTTGCATCACTGACAATCTATAAAAACCTTAACTGTATGTTCTGATAACACTAAGTTGTCTCTATCCTGCACATTCAAAGAGTAAAATCCCTTCCTGTTCATATAAAGCAGTGGATTGTCTCCTTCTGGACATTTAATTTTTACATGGGTACCTTCCAGGCCTTAGGTCAATCGCACCAACAACTCTAGGACATCCACCAATTCTATGAAACTTTGAAGCTTTTCTGAGATAGTTTGTAAATCTTTGTTCTTAAATCTAGTACAACTTGATGTATATCTGGTAACATGTCGGAAGTGGAAGCTGTAATAATGGTATTCGGATAAATGTTTCCAAATTCGTCTACTTGATTCCTTTATAAAATCATTATCATGAGAATTTAATGACATTTATGAGTTTGCAACTGCTTCTATAAATCCGAAAGAATTTCTTGACGTAAGTGGCATTGATGTGAGTGAAAATGTTGTTAGTTTCTGTTTTTTATATTTTTATATCTTTGTAGATCGACAGGATCAAATAAGTCTTAACCAAATTTAGAGGAATCTACTGGAACAATTCCTGTAGATTGAAAACTGCTAACAACGTTGTTTGGGGTTACAGCTTCTTGCAATAACTTTCCCAGCAATTCTCTAAATTTCTCTCGTGTTATACGTCAAGATTCTAGACCCATTTCACTTTTGCCATACTGGACTAATAGTTTATCCCGCTTTATCTTTACATAGCATCTTCTATAATACGTATACTTACATTGCTTGAATGTCCATCATAAATAAGTATAACAGTTTGATCTCGTCGATTGTGAAGTTCTCTCATCATAGTTCTCAATCATAAATTTTTAAAACCATCATACAGTACCGTTAGAAATAAAAACATTGGAAAAACTACTGAATATTCAAAAGATTTCATACTAATTGGAGATACAAATGCAAAGCACAGGACCTGCAATTGTAACTCTACCAAGTCAAATGCTGTTAAGTTTTATAACTATATTAACAAAAGAAGATATCATATAGATTACCTCAGAAACTCTTTCACATACTATCCTAATTCTGGTAACGCGCCATCAACTATTGATCTAGCAATTCCTTCAAATTTATATCTAACAATTTCTGCTATAAATGCACCACTTTCATTGGATCATCTAGCAATCGTAGCAGAACTTCAAATTAAATCAACTTACACGCCAGAGTTCAAAGGTGTAAAAATAAGTAAAACAAATCGTAAACTCAATCAAAATCACGAAATACAAGAAAAATTTAACCATGTATTACAAGTAAACACCAAGGTAGTCAAACTTACAGAGCAAATCCAAAACGCTTTCAAAGTACACCAAGATCACCTACTACAATCCAAATAAGTTAAAACTTCCTCAGAACATGTTGGACTTAATAAAACTAAAAAATCAAGTCTACAAAGAAAGTTTAATCCTCAAGAGAAGCAAGAAGTTAACACCTAATCGCGACAAATTGAAGAACAACAAAAAGCACATAAAGCCCAGAACTGGGCAAACCACATCAATTCGATGTCTAAAAACCACAGAAAAATCTGGAAAACAGTCAAATCTCAAAAAATAGTCTCAAAAGTCAAAAATAAAAATAACTCAAAAATATCAACAACACATGGAACGAATAGACTAGTATTTACAGCTGAAGACAAAGCAAATGCACTACCACAGAATACACCGAGCAAATGAAGATTTATCGATGAAATCACCGAGAAAATTGTACATCGTGAAATCAAAGAATTCAAAAATAAAAACAAGATTTCCAAAGTGCCAATAGACGAAATGACAGATCCAAAGGAAATAAATTCCATTATAAAAACTTAAATGCAAATAAATTTGCAGTTTCAGATAATATGCTTAACAAAGCTTTGAATAACTTAACAGCTCTAATCATCAAACAACTGAGCCTCATTTTTAATGCATGCATAACCTTTCAAATTTTCCCAACAATTTGGAAAGAAGCAAAGGTAATTCCCATAATTAATCCAAAATAAATCCAATCAGAACCATTCGGCTTTCTGAAAAAGCTAGACACTTCACTTCAGGTCGCAAGAATCGTAAACCACATCAGATTAAATTTCAATTTAAACAACACTAGCAACATTAGTGTTAGAAAAAGCGTTCGACACCGTCTGTCATTCTGGACTCGTCTACAAGTTAATAAATCAAAACTTAGAAGCACATATCATCAAAATCATAATTTCATATATAACTACAAGATCATTCCACGTTCATATCCAAGGAAAAAATTCAGAAACACATCCAATACCGATGGGACTTCCACTAGGAGGGGCAGAATCACCAACCCTGTTCTTAAACTACGTCGCAGATATGCCTAAATACAACAAAACAACGCTCGCCCTATTTGCAGACGATACAGCTTTACTCAGCACTTCTTGGTCAAATCAAGCTCTTCATGGTAAAAGTTTACAGGAATATCACAAAGAAATTGAAAGCTATTATGCATAATTGTAAATTACGAATTAATGAAGAAAAATCCCAAATTACATACTTTAGCAAAACAAAACGCACAAAACTAAAAGCCCCTCTTCAAAACTCTGCAATAAAATACTTTAAGAAACTAAACAAACTAAATATTTGGGTGTAATTCTAGAAAGTCGTTTAAACTTCGCCACGCAACCAACAGCAGTGAGGAACAAAGCGCAAGTCGCCTTTAGCCTTTAGCATACTACATCCATTATTAAACAAAAACAGCTCTTTGGAACAAAAACTGAGACTTAGATTACACAGCGTGTATTGAACCCATTATGCTCTACTCTATCCCATGCTGAAGCACAACCAGGAGGAGTAATAAACAAAAATTTCAGATGATACAGAACAAAGTTTTGAGAACGATCTTAAACTTGAGAACTTAATTGCCTTAAACAAAATCTAGAATGAAATAATACTTCAATCTAAAAAAGTCATCACAGAAAGAACCCAAATAAACAAACTTACCCAAGAGATCCTCCATCCTCCTTTATCCAAAACAGTCAAATTAAGACATAACATTTTGAATCATGTGCTTTCGAACTGAGAGACGGAATTGGTCCGACGGATACACTGCTTTGTTCCATTCAAATGGCAGCAGTCTCAATAAAAGATGATTACCTAGATATATTATCGCAGGTGAAAACTAGTCTAACAATAACCTCACCATTGATCATTGGAGAAAACGACACCTTGGTGCCAATTAACCATCATTATCAAACATATTTTCTTGTTTTAATGATGCAAATATTGGTGACATGTTAACTATACTTTATATTTGTTACAATAAAATAATAAAAAACAAAAACTGCTTTGCTTCATACATATGTGCCTTTTATACCCTCTTTTTGTTGGAGAGTTCGCATTACAAAACATTTATGTTACAAAATTTGAAAACATTATCGTTCTAATCATGTTTTATCTGAAACAATGGTTCTATATCTTCTTAACGTAGAGAGATTCTAAGGAAATTTTGTTAATATATCAAATTATTTAAAAATTTTAAATTGTCCAGATGACTATATTTAAACTGCTATCAATTTGAATTTGTGTATAAATTTTTGTTGTAGTATTTGAAATATCTATTGTAAATTTTGTTCTTCCGCTTCATAATATTAACATGAGAATCGTAGATCGTCATGTTGCAAAACGATTCAGTATTCGAGGCATGATGGAAAATTCAGATTCATGACAGACAGCGCATTGATATGGTTATTTTAAAATTGAACATACATAACTTACCTATATATGTATATTGTAAGTTCAGAATGAAAATAAACTTTTGTATTTAATATTACCTTCGCTATTGTATCTAGAACTATTCAGACAAATATCGAGTAACCACATTTCTTCCATATGTGTATGATAAACTCATTCAAAATTTATATCAATATTAAAAGTATTTGACTTATTTAAACGTTTTCAAATCCTAGAAATTTTTTATTAATATTTGTTTCTGAAAATATTACTGGTTTAATGAAAGTCTGCGGATTTAATTCGAGCTCGATTTATTGTTTTAATTCAATAGACCTACGTTTCTTTAATTTTTAGAGGTCAACAAATTTGACTGTGAATAAATGTTGTTAAAATTATACAATCTGTTTCTGTCCCGTTTTCTCATAAATTTCCCCGGTGCCCCGGTTTTTTTTTCAATATTTTGTACATAATGCAATTATTATTTTAAATTGCATTATGACATCAGTCGGCATCCTTGTGTGGACGCTCCACACGCTCTGCATGTATGTGAATTACGCCGTATGTCCACTAACACTTAGGTAATTAAAATTAAAATAGTTGGAAGTGTCATTCGGTGAGAGTTTTGAAGTGTTAATCGTATTGATAGCGTTTTTGCATGAAACTTTTATTGATTCGAAACCTGAAAATGCCGAAGCGTAAGTGCAGTTTTAATGATAATATTAAAAGGGAATTTCCATTCATAAAAGTGAAGGTGGAAACGTAGAATGTACAATCTATTTGTGCAAATTTTGTATTTCCCATGGTGGACGATCAGACGTAGAAAACAACGTGAAAACAAGAAAAAAACATAAAATAGGGCTTCTTGTAGCAATATTTCTAGTTTTTAAAAAGACAAATCTCCGAGTGATAGTGAATTATTAACTGCAGTGTATCATACGGCATAATGGAGGTATGTGTGAATGGCATTGTAATGTATGGAGTGGAAGTATGGGCGGTTGAAGAAAGGAACATGATGGAGAGAGTACAGGTAAGTTGTATGAGAAGAATGTTAGGACTAGATAGGAATACGCCTAATGGTATTGTTCTGTAAGAAGTAGGTAAATTTAAAATATGGACTAACGGTGTGAAACAGATGATTAACTTTGAGCGAAAAGTCCTGAGTGATGAAAGGTATAGATTATGTAAAGAAGTGTACATGAATGGAATGATGAAAGTAAGAAAGAAAATGTGTGAATGAATGGATAAAGAGCAGAAAGATACTGTATACTCGTTGAGTTTTGCGAAAACCAACTGAAGCTGCTCCTTTGTTGCAGTTTCTTATAGAAAATAAGTTGGATTACACTTTTTCCCAGTTATGTCAATTGTTGAAAATATTAGCTACAATTCCTAACTACATCAGAGCCAGCGCGCTGTTTCTCGACATTAAAACGCATCAAAATATTCCTTAGAAACACCATGCCAGAAGGCAGATTAAATGCATGAGCCATGTTATCCATCGAAAAGGAATTAATTAATAATATAAGTGATTTTAATCAGAGTAATTTTTGTAAAACAGAAGAATGGATTTTCTATATAAATAATGTTTTTTAATAATATATTTTCAAAAACAATAGATTTTGGGAAAAATATAATATCTTATTATTATTATAAATTTATTTTTTAATAACAAGTGTCGAGTTGTGCATTTAATATAATTATGGAAACAAGAACAAAAAAAGGAATGATTTTGGAATTAGAAATATCAAGTCCGAAATCCCCGAAAAGTAGTGTCGATCGTATTATAAATTACAAAAAGGGTGCCGTTTCTTTCGATCTTTAATTCCACAACTTCTAGATTTATGTATAAATTATTTTTTGTTTTGATGCGGAAATTGGATATTAATAAAAATATTGTTTAGAGCGAGTTTTCGTTAAATATATTAACTTCGTCAGGCTACAAATATATGACATGATATAATGTATAGATTTTTTGAATTATGTCTTTTTTGATTGATTAATTATGCATTTCGTAGGACAGGTGGTATTATGGTCAGAGTTTGTCTAGATGATTTCATTTTGTATTTGGTTTATCTGATAAGGTTCATCAGTTAATGGTATTTGCTCATTATTTGTCGTCGTTAGATTTTCTTTTATTAATGAGCTGTATATTTTACCTAAGTTGTTGCAATCTGTCCTGTAGTTAATGCTGTTTTTGTTTCTTTTTATGTTGATGGATTCTAGTATGAGGCGTGTTCTATAGCTAGCTTCTTTGTCGAGGATTTTGATCTTTTCAATATCAAAGTCGAAGTTCTGTTTTTGTTCAAAGTGGTATGTTGCGAGTGTGGTTTTTCTTTGTGTTGTTCTTTACAGTCATTTTTGTGGTTTGAAATATTAATTTTGAGATATTGCTTGATCTGTCCAATGTATATTCCTGAGCAGTGTTGCAGTTAATTTGGTATATTACGTTTGAGTTTTGTTCTTTGTTGTTTTTGTTTTTTAATTTTAAAAAGATTCTGCTTATTTTGTTATCATTGTAGAGGCTCATTTTAGTGTTTTGATTTTCTAGTGTATTTAATTTTATGGGAATGATGTTTTGTAAGCGATTTTGACATAACGTATGTTCTAGTTTGTGATATTGGTATCTATTGTTTGGTTGTTATGTTTTTCTTTGGCCATTTTAATAGCGTGGAGGTTAAGTAATTTATTGATGGTATTAAGGGTAATTTCAAACAGCAATTTCAACAGTTTCTAAATACAACAACAGAAAACATAGATACACTAAGAAATTGAATAACTAACATAGTAACAAACTATATCAAACAAAACATTAATAAAAATGAACGTAACACATTCAACATAAAATTTAAAGAAACCAAAATATTCCTAAAAGACAACGACAAAATAATAAAAATCAAATCTAACAAAGGAGACAATACCATGATAATGAACAGACACATTCAAAGAAAAAAATGGAAGAAATGCTAAACGATGAACACACATACAAAACAATACAATCAGATCCCACAAATAAATATATGAACTCCATCAACACATTAATTACAAAACTAACAGATAATCACAGCATCACCAAGGAAAAAGTGAATATCTAAAATCTCATAACAGTACACAACCAGGCATATATGGATTACCTAAGCCACACAGAGACATAAATAATATAAAACTTTGCACTGTTGTATCATGCATAAACTCGCCGAACGTAAATATAGCAAAATACATAACAAACATAATCAAAGAAGTAGAACATACATTAGAATTCAACATAAAAAACTCTATAGAACTAACCAACGCAATATAATCAAAATCTGTACCGGAAGGATATAAACTAGTTTGATTTGATGCAACTTCACTATTAGTGTTTGTGTTCATCTATCGCGTAACAGAACAATAGTTGCAATCCAATATTAGATAAACATCTAATATACACTGCTTTTAAAATTTTGAAATGAAAATAGTACAGTGAACACCTATTCAAAATTTCCGTGAGTCACCACTGATTTTTAGAAAATAGGGAGTCTTAGTGAAGTACTGCTTATTGCTTACTACACTTATTTTCATCCTAACGTTAATGGAAAATACTCCAAAGTTTTGAAATCTCAATTTGCAACATTTTTGACGTACCTTTCAAAATGCAAATAACTCATTTTACTGACTTAGTTCTTTGTAACTATATACAACTATGAAAATGAGTGAATACATATATTTGAATAAATACATATATTACGTTTAAAAGAATCGATCTGACAGTAACCTAGTTAATGTAAAAAATGCAAATGCGAATTATAAATTCCGCAATTGCGAAACAAATCGTAAATCAATTCGCAATAATCATTTTAATGGTTGAAATTATATTTATCAATAACACAATGTATTTGGCTTGGTATGAGTACACGAATTGGAATCGAATATTGAAACATGTTTACTAACTAAAGTTTGAACTAATTCTGTAATGCATAAAATTATAAAAATGTTCCATTGTTTCTAATATTTCATATAGTAAAATTAATTTGTTTTGAATATATTTATTTACTTAGTTTTAATTAAAATCTTGATGAAAATTTACAGTAAATAAATTAAAATTAAATTATAATAGTATGTAATTTAATTAGTAATAAAACTTTAAATTAAAATGCATAATACGCCTTGATTAAAATTTAAAGTAAATTAGAGGTCGATCAATTGTTTTGCCCTAGGCGCTTTTGTTTAAATTTTAAAACACATCTCTACTACTAAAAACCATAAATATACGAAGATTGTTGAGTAACTACGTGATCTAACTCAGAAGTGGCACGAATTTACAGGAATCTTCTTTATCATTCTGTAGAATCATCCTTTAATAGGTTAAATATGACAGTAAGAGCGATCTGTCAATTAGTCTGTTTTTGACAGTACGCCAAAGTAAACGTCTTGTGTGATTTTGTAAACAATTAAAAAAACTGAGTTGAGAGCAGCGATAGAGTACTTTAATTTGAAAGGCTTATCACCAATCGAAATCAAATCAGAGCTGGATTCATCATTATTGGAATCTGCTCCTTATTTTTCAATTGTTAAAAACTGGGTTGCCGAATTTAAGCGTGTTCGTAGGAGCACAAATGATGAACCCCGTAGTGGACGTCCCAAAACTACTACTGTTCCGGATATGATTGAAAAAGTCCACCGTATCGTCTTGGATGACCGTCGAGTAAAAGTGCGCGAGATAGCAGGTATAGTGGGTATCTCAAATCACAGTTTGCACAGAATTTTAACGGAAGAATTGGAAATGAAAAAATATTCGGCGCGTTGGGTATCGCGGTTGCACACACCGAAGCAGAAACTGAATCGTTTGAGTGTTTCTCGCGACATTTTGGCACGTTTTCGGCGCAATTCGAAGGACTTTTTACGCCGTTTCCTAACAGTCGATGAAACCTGGGATCACCATTACACTCCCGAAGCAAAGAAGAGTCCAAACATTGGACACACTAAGGTTCTCCGCCACCAAAGAAAGTAAAAACAGTTTTGTCAGCAGGAAAGGTTTTGGCAACTCTGTTTTGGGATTCTCATGGAATTATTTTGGTCGAATACTTAGAAAAGGGGAAAGAAATAAATTGACGGTTTTATGCCAGAATTAAGCGACAAATCAAAGAGACGGCCTCATCTGGCAAAGAAGAAAGTGATTTTATTGGGATTTTATTGGGCCAAAAGTAATTAATTGGGATTTGAATTCTGTTCCCTAGATTTGGCTCCCAGCGTTTATCATCTGTTTCCAAATCTGAAAAAATGCCTCGGCGGTAAAAGATTTTCGCCTGATTCCGATGAAATCGCTGCTGTAAATAGCTATTTCGAGGCCTTCGAGCTAATTCATCGACCTACAATGAAGGCATTGCTAATTGGTAATATCATGGGAATAAGTGTCTTGCGCGAACAGTAGACTATATTCAAAAATAAAATGTTTTTTGTCAAAAAAAACTTGCGTTTTCTTTGTTAGGCCACGTAGTTATCGAAGCATCCTCGTCCTATTAAGGGAATTTATAGAATGATCTCGACTTTACTTCTTTTTAATATAAAAATAAAACGCTATCCTGGTTTGATCTACATTTTCAAATTGCGATTGACATGAATGTATTCTAATTATATAACATGCAATAAACCATTTGTTTTACATATGCTGGGTGAAGAATTAAGAGGGCGATATTTATTCGTTGGGATTTTTAAATCAATATTTTTTAATGGTCTATTTAATATTTTTTTAGGAATATCATCATATGTACGGCACACCTGACATGGTTCGCATCCTTCAGATAATCCCATGTATATATGTAACAATATACATACACACACACACATATATATATATATATATATATATATATTTCTCCTGCTATTTATATATATATATATATATATAGTTTTATTACTCCTGCAGTGCATAATTTAGCTATATTACAATAGCCTATATATGTTCGCAACGAATAAATCACATTATTCTGATTTGTGTAAACGTAATATTTGATTGCAAAATTGAAAAATGTTACTATCATACGATAAGATCTTGTTTCGCCGTTTCGCGGTCTCGTCAGGCATGAGTG
>WYDF02029411.1:0-26237 GCA_009867245.2 Adranes taylori
CGAGTATCAACGGAGCTACACGTCAGGCAATTGATCGACGGACATGGAAAACAACGGTCCAAAGAATTATCCAAGGGTTGGAAGACCGCCCTGCACCACAGAAATATCCTCCATAGAGTCACCACACGTCGGCCACGACGTTGGACGAAGAAGAAGAAGAATATAGTAGAAAAAGGTAGGAAAACAAATTCATCTTCTTGATTTTCCTTGGGAGTGGACATTATACCCATTATTATTCTTTTTCAGGCACTAATCGAAATCCTGGCGAAATCGTTAAAAGTCGGCAGAGCCTAGTTAAATTCACTACCATTTAGGCAACTATTATAATTTTTTATTAATAATTTTATTTATTTATTATTTTTTTCACTGACTGATGAAAAATGACAAGGCACATAGACCACGGACTGGTATGCATTAGAAATACAAAGGTATTCACAACACAACAAAGATAGTTTGGAAAAGAAATAGGAGATTCCTCGTTTATGAAGAATTATTGTTGTAGTGCAAGGTATCCAGCACACTGACAAGAATAAACTAAACGTGCAACGTTCTTAACAAGTTTTAATGAAATTAAATAATAAGTGATTTAATTCATTCGATATCTTACTTCAAATTTTATTAATGCAAAACGGGAGTTAGATGTTGTTTTCAATTAGTTTCTGCGTAAGAAAAGTTCTGTTATTGGCACGATTTGCGCATTCAAAAAATATATGATTGTTGAATCCAACTTTACCGCAATCACATAGAGGACAATTGATGATATTTATTCTTTTTAGATGTTCTTGGCAGGAGGAATGGCCCAATCTGATACGATATACTTTCGAAATTCCAAGTTTGGAAGGATTATTAATCTTGTAAAACCAAGGTTCCTTTTATATCACTGGATAAATGCTATTAAGATGTCTACCCGTTTTGCAGTTCAGATCCGATCATTTAATTTGCCATTGGTGTCTAAGGTCTTCTCGAAATTTATTCTTATATTCTAAATGATGTATCTTAATTGATTTGATTAATAAATCGTGTCCCATTTTGGATTTTTTTTCCGCTACTTCATTACCCGGAATGCTGGAGTGGCCTTTAACCCAACATAATTTAATTTTCATATTGCGAGAATAACAATGAGTCAAAAGATATTTGATACGTAATGACAAACAATTTATAGAGGATTTAATATTTTTCGATCAAATGCTCTCCAGATTTCATGATGTTATTATCTTGAATAAATTTTATTGCAGTTTCAATGGCATATACCTCAGCATACCTTATTGAACAAACTGGCGGCATCCTAATTGACATTCTATATTTCAGTTGCAGAATTATTAACCCAATAGCTACACATTTTAAGAGACGATTAATAATTCTGTGTAAATTTCCGTGTATCCTGGAAACCTATTTCATTTATTTTCGGCGAATTCTAGAGTTCTTAAATATGGAGTGTCCCCAGAAGAGTTAAAATAATAATATTCAACACTCTTGGACAATGATGCAAAATATACCTCGTAACAAGGAAGTAAACAATTTGAAATAATTTCCCCTCTCAAAGGAGCAATATATCGAAAACAATTTAAAATTGGTGGGTGATTAGAATAGCTTATCCTCAGAGGGTCTCGACTATATAAATGATAAAAATCAATAACTCCTTCAAGAATATGAGACTTAAAATGATCAAGTGCCTTGAGATATTTTATACCAATAAACTCCATTCTCAGCATGATACGGTGTTCTGCACATTCAACTTCTAAAGAATTGTTAGGGGCTGAGTTCATAGCTCCAATGAAATCAATACAAAGTGACATATTTTGAAGTCTTTCTATTTCGAGAAAGCTACTTCTGCATACATCTTGATTAATGACTAAACCGTAATCTATTCAGAGCTGTATTCAGAGCTCGTTAGAACATTAAAAGATATTTGGGATCGGAACCCCACTATATCGCTTCAATGCTTTGGAACACTTAATAGTTAATTGCTCGATATGATTTTTAAATAAGAGTTTTCTGTCAAATTCCTAGAAACTTATGTTGAGAAGCTAATGGAATAGAACTATCCTGCAGGTTAAAGTGAATGTTCTGTCTTATGACAGATTTAGTAAAATTGATGGTTGGACATTTTTTGGAAGAAATGTGGAGAGTAAGTGAATTAGGCTGCTTAGTTTATTCCAGCAAAGACGATTGTAAAGCATCTCTCGTATATTCGATTGGGCTAGTAACATATCATTTGCGTATTGAATCGAAAATTGCACACACAAAGGTAATTTATGGGTGTAAATATTAAAAAGGAAACGATTTAAAACTGACTCTTGTGGAAGCCCTAACCAACTTCTTCAACAATTTCCTTCTCCTCTAATATTTATTATCTTTTCAGACGTCAATTTATAAATGATATTGATGAGTTTGACTGGAATGTGGAGTTCTTCTAACATATCACACAGCAATTCCAAGATCACTGCATCATATGCTCCGCATATATCCAAAATCTTAGTTGAAATCTCCTATTAATAGAAATGGAGTATTTAATATGTGTATAATATTTATCCAAAATTGATGAGAAGAACTTGGGGATGAATATATTAACCAAATATCATTACTGGAATTTATTCATTGTTAGTTGAATAACAACTTTCTACATCAGTAATTAACCAATTATTGTTTATAAGTTGAAAAGAGTATTTATCTTTAATGAGAATAGCGAGGCCACCCCTTCTGCCATCAAGTCTATCTTGGCGAACTATTTGATATTCCGTTACAAAATATTGCAACGAGGGAATAAGCCAGGTTTCTGAAATTACCAATATATCTCGATTGTATAAATAAATTAGAGATTTAAGATCCGTAGTGTTTGACAGAAGGCTTCTTGCATTCCTAATTTTTAATTTAGTTAGAGGACTCACCATATTCAGAATTGGGGATCATATCCCCTCTATGATTGAAATTTTTTAATCTGATTTCCGAAATTAAATTACCTAAGCTTGGAGAAATATCCGATTTAGGAGCTGAATTCACTCTGTTAAAGAATAAATTTTTAATATCCAACTCCGACAACATGTTCAGGTTTTCGTTGGTGGAGGGATTGTCCATGTAAATAGAAACAGTACTTTCCGCTTGACTGTGGATAAAACTTCGAGGGGGAAGTTTTTTAGGTCTAATATAAGATAGGGAAGTAACAATATATTTTTTCGTCTGTTTGAATTTTTTTGATGTCCTCCATATTTTAGGAGTTAAAGACGTAATGTGATCCTCATCCGAAACATCTTCTACATAAATGTTTTCCTGAGAGAGATCGAATTTTAAGGATTTTTATTCGACAAACATTCAGAATCTGATAATTTTTTTTGAAGTTTTAGAGTTGATGGGAAATGAATCTAATTCTCAATTATTCCATAAAGTTGGAAACGAACGTGAAGCTAACTCTGGTTGAATTTGTGGACAGCGGAGCAATTTTTCAACGACAGATTTATATTTAATTTGATGTCGTTTAGAAGTCTCAAAAACGATAAGTTATAATCTGTTATTGTATATTTTATATCTTGTTTTCAAAGCATATTCGTTCAGATGCTCTTTCACCGGCTTCTACAGCGTCATGATTTCCCTCGCAAAATAAGCATCTAATACGACCAAAATAATTTTCCGATTGACGATCTGTGCTACCACATTTGGTGCACCAATTTGAACCGCGACAATTCTTCTGAATATGACCATTTCTGAGGAAACTTTTGCATTGAATGACAGGATGGACAAATATTTCCATCTGAGCAATGCTTGAAAATAGTTTGATCCTAGATGGAATTTTAGTTCCTTCAAGGGTGGCTACCACTGAAGATATCGGATTAAATTGAATATTACTGTTGACTATCTCTCTCCTCGTGAAACGTTTAACCGCTGAAATTTCGTAAGGAACAACTTTTCATCTAAAAAGTTTATTCCAATAAAAATTTTCTTACCCAAAATTTATCCGTACGTACATACGTTCTAGAATTACGTTCAAGAATTTCGCCTTCCCTATGGGACCGATGTGCGTCGAATAAAAAAAGTCCTATGCTGCAAAATTGTATAGGAAGCAGTGTTGTCACGTTTGAAGTTTAATAATCTGTTTGAAATATCTCAAGAACGACAAAAGTTAGTGCATTCGAATAAACTTTATTGTATAGGCTGTATTTTTTTCTAAAATTACAATTTAACATATATACAAGGTGTTTTTTGTTTTGCAAATTTTGTAGCCCATTTTCTCTTAAACTTAACGAAGGATTTTGGTGAAATTTCTTGTATCGAAAAATACTTTACTACTTAAGGGATCAAGCGAGTTTAAAAAAATCGCACATATTAGCACCGGAGTAATTTGACCATGGAAAAAAGTACACAACCCTAAATATCGCGGTTCCTATGAAAGGTGGAGGGTCCTCAAGTTTAGCTAAAGGTCCTCAATTTTACCAGTATGAACAACTGAATATACTTAACTAATTTTGAGCAAAAAAAAATTCTAAAACTTTTTACTAACACCCTGTATATTTTCTTATATTTTGGTAGCCCCTGTAATTCTATTTAAAACGATACCACGTATTATGGGTCTATCTCTAGCCATTTCATTTCAGAGATATGACCCATAATAATTTAAACTTGTCGCCATGGCAACCGACATTCAAGTCATATATACATGTAAGGCCTACATAATAACTTATATTGATTATATATGCCAAACAAAATTTGGGAATAAATTAAATTTGGGGAACAAAACTAAATTTCAGGGACCTCCATTTTAAGTAGAGCGGACACGAAGAAAATATGACTCAAAAGCGGTAGTGTGGCAAAATTATGTTAAAAACGGCAGTAGGCCGCGCCAAAGTGGACAAATTCATAAGACAAAGGCAGAATTCACAAGGTTCTTTCAGAAATTGCGCGACAAGAGAATCAAGAGCAGCCGTAGGCCGCGGCAAAGCAGGCAGCACAGCTGACCACGCCATAGACAAAAACGGGGAACATGAGAGTCAAGAGCATAGGCCGCGACTAATCGGAAAGAGAAGTTGTCCGCGCCGTAGACAAATATGGGGACCGGGGCATATATGTGTTGTTTAGTTTACCTGAAACACTGTTGCGCTAATTGAAAAGGTGCCAGACGACTTTAAAGGTGCCAGTCGAAACTAAAAGGTTCAACTTTTGTTTTATGCAAGATATAACAATACGTAGGACTTCCAGTATATAAAAGATGGGGTGGCGATCACGTCCAAGAATGTTTTCTTGCTATTCTAATAATGGCAGATGTTAATGAGATCATTCTTGTATTATAAATAGAAGTTATACTCGTAGATTATCAGTCATTTAAAAGCACGAGTCGAGTCATCCATATTATCGCGTTTAAAATTGTCATGACATGGAATTAGGCTAGTTTCCACAAACACTGTTCCTTTTAAAAACTTCCAATTGTTTTATGGGCTCAGTAAGGTTTAGTAACTTTATTTTTAAACGTTGAAAGAGCCTGAAGGTTTTATTTCAGCCAAAGTGGGGCGAAGCTCTAAAGAAATAAAATTTTATTTTAATGTTTTACTTAAGGGATAATAATAATCAAACGCTACAATTTTGGTTTGTTAATATACGATCCTTGCCTATTTAATGCTGTGAAGCAGCTTTAGAGATGCAAGTTTGGTCCATACACAAATAAGCACATAAAATAAAAATAAAACCTTAAGGTAATTCATTTTTTACATTAAATTTAATTTTATACTCACTAATAGCTTTTGATATTTAATAGTTCTGATGATGGGAAGATTGTTTTCCCAAAACATGTCAACAACAAATCATTTTGATATTGTTCGTATTAAATTTGTCTAACACCTACAATTCAATAATTAAAATTGAGTTTTTGGAATAATTTTGAGTTTAATTTATTTTAATTATTTATTTTTCTGACAATACTTATTTAAAGGGTTAATAAATGAACCAGTTGAATAAAAGAATTTTTGATCTGAATTGATTTTATTGTAATAAACATTTACGCGGATACAATTAAGCTTTCCACTAACATGAAAATAAATATACAATTTTCCTAGTAATATAAGAGGATTTGGTCTGTGAATGAGTTTAATTAAACTAGGGTATGCTCACTACATATATAATAGTAAATTGAACAAATCAGTTTGTTAGCACATTATCGAAAACAATGAAATTTATTTATTTGAATATTTGTTAATTATTTGCTCGTAATTATGTACTTACTGAATTTATTCAGTTTCAATAGTTACAATAAACTATAATAACTAAATATTTAGTGCTTACATTTATTCGTTATTTATGACGAACACTGTCACTTACAATTATTTGGTAAGTAAGCGATTTAAAAATGCGAACTTAATTACTTTCTTTCTTGAAGATTAGTGGAGAGAAGAGAGATTACTAGAGACAAGTACTGAAGAGAAGGTAAAAGTGATTGATAAGAGAACTGGGCGTGAAGTATTTAGAATTAAAACTTGGAAACGAAAACTGGAAACTGAATCTCCTAAACGCAAGTTGGTTTCATCTTATATATCTTTTTGAAGACACTAGTGGGTAGGCTACCGATGCGATGCTAAGATGCGATAATCCCTGCTTGTAAAAACTATCGGCTTCAAAAACAGCGCATTTTTCTCTACGTAGTAAACTGTTTATTTCTCTCCTACTTTAAGTTGAGAGGTTTCAAGAAAGAACAACTTGGCTTGCAGCGAACATTTTAGCGATCTGAAGAACGAATTGAAAAGTAGGGTTGCGAAGATTGCTGACACATCAACGACTATTATACAGCTGCATATTAGAAAATGAAAGTCATATATTTCTTGAAGCTATTACCGGCGTACGTTTTAAACAATCGAACGTATAAATCCTAAGTTGCTCGTGGGTGAATAACAGGAACGTCTGTCTATCTATTAAACCTGGAATTTAATTTTTCTGGATATATACATGGATTTATCTATGCAAGCCTTGTTTCGGTTATTATTTTAATGTCATACAACTTTAGACATTGAAGTCTTTAGCGTCTTAGTTGTATATCTAATGCTATCGTTACAATGTGAAGTTATAAATATTAAAAACTAAACCCTATTTTAATTACTTCGTTATTGCGTATATCTATTTATGTGTTTATCACATATATCTTTCTGTAGTTATTACAAAAGAAATAACAGAATTTTGAGACTTTCTTACCCAATCCTGAGAACTAACGCGTTGAGAATTTTTATGTTACAAACAGGATAAAACAAAGTGGAGTATAGTAGTCAAACGCATAAACAACAATCCTACTTTGATAAGGACAAATCTGTAATAGTTTGGTACCGGCTACAACGGAGTACAAATACTCGGAGATTGACGAAGTACAAATAGCATACAACAAATTGCTTAAAAAAATGCTATACGCACGATGTATCTTGGAAATGCAGATTTGAGATGAGATATTGAAACTCCATATCTCAGCCAAATTGCAAATACAAGAAAAAGCAATATGAATGAAGGAATGTAAAGTAAGCCCAACCACGACATAAATAAGATGGTGTTAATAATTGATTACTGACTAACGTCTAAACAATAAGTGACGAACCATTACCCATGGAGTCACACATTCTCGGCACCATGCACATGATGGTCCCTAATCATTGAACCATAAATCCAGAAAATAGATAATAACCTTTTAAAATTCGAGATGTTTTGAAGCAAGTTTCAAAACTAACTTGTTATAACATAATTCTTCTTAAAAAATATTTCACTGCTAATATATATATATATATATATATATATTGCTTAAACCATCTCCTTTCAAAAATCCTTTAGACGCAGCATTTTAATTTTCCAAATTGTTTAATTCAATTACACAGAAAACATCATGGTACACATCATGGTTTTATGCTTAATAGTATCAAAAAGTTTCTAATTGTAAGTGCCCTGTGATGTCAGATTAATTTTTCTTTTTCTTCTTGTGCATGTATATGTAAAAAAAAATCTGTTTTAAAAAGTATCCAAGCGACGATTTAACGAAGGTTTAATTGAGGTTGATTTTATAATTAGAAACTTAAAAGGGGTTAAACATAATTTCTGAGATGTTCTTGATGGACAAGAGTATATTAAAAGTTGTACGTATATAATTTTTAATGCTTTTCGTATTTAAATTTTTTTTACAAGGATTCATAATACAATTTGTTTATAAAGGAAAACGGAAAAGATAAGCAAATTGCATTTATACGATCTACGTAGGAATGCAAGGACTCTATTAAATATACGTTGTTCCATTCTATACTCTATATAAAATGAAATTTATGTAGAAAAGTTAAACCCATAAATTCCAGGACTATTAGTGTGCTTACCATCTCGTGGTAAACCCGGAGACGGTGAGCGGATAGATCGATAAAAAGAAGTGTGTACAACTTTTTAAGTATAACTAAAATGGCCTACTCAAATGAGGAGAAATGTAGATTCATTATTAAGAAAATAATGGAGTATGATGAAGGAATCAGAAACCTCATGGAGAAATTGGATGAAGTGGACAGAAAATAGGATGACACAACAAACTTAGGCGCTGTGTGCAAGAAGTGAATTAAGATGTGTCGAAAGATTCGAAAGATCTTAAAGAAAGGAAACTGTCTGCAAGCAATCTTAATGGCAATGTCGAAGGAGGACACAAAAATGTAGAAAAAACTAAATTGAGGTTCTGGCAGTCAATACAGACGAAGTAGTTGTAGATGAATCCGTATAGGATAAAGAAGACAGTGCAAGCCTTAATATGGATAGGAGTAAGACGAGAAAGTTGCTAATACCAGCTCCCAGGAAAGCAGATGCTAACAAGGAGGAAAAAAGAAGAAAAGGTCTAAAAATCAGCAACCCCCCCCCCCCAACAATTGTGGCAAGGAATAAAGAGACCTACTGGAGGAAAAGAGAAGGACACATAGCAACAACATCGGCTCTGGAAGGCTTATGTGGACGGCGGAAGGAATAAAAATCTTTACCTCCACCCCAAATAATTTCAGAGTAACGAAAAGACTTTTGTAAGAAACGAAGGAGGAATACCATACATTCCAACTGAAAGATGTAAAAGAACTAAAAGTGGTTCTTAGGGGAGTCCCGAAAACAGTGTCCCGAAGACAGATGAAGAAAAGGTGACAAAGGCAAAGAGCTATTCCAAATAAGAGAAGTACGGAAGTTGCTAAAATAAGAAAAGTTGCCAGCTGTACGGCCACGTACAATACAGATGTACTGCAGCTTATATATGCTGCAAATGCGCTGGAGTGCACCGATCAAAGCAATGTGATAAAAAGCCCAACTCTTGTGACAATATGTACATTGTGTGTAGAGAATCATCTAACAATGTCCAGAGGTGTCCTACGCAGACAAGACATAAAACTAAAACCGGAAGACAAAGCGGTAAGCAGAAGCGAGCTAGTCGCCATTTTTAAAGAAATCCTTCCTGAAATTCTAAGTGCCCTTATTAAAAAATGAATTAAAAAAAGGTGACAATAAAAAAATTGCGGAATTTAAAATCACAAAGATCACGACAATGTTCCAGCGTGAGGTGTAGCAATATTGCTAAAATCAAAATATTGTACGTATGATAATTAACACAAATCCATATGAAGCATTTGGAATGTAAGTGAGCATAGCAGGAGAGAAAATGACATTTATGGCGGTATACGTGTGACGCTGTGTGTAACTTGAGAAAGGGACTTACGCTATATTCTTCAATATAACAAAACTGTATTAGGGGGAGACTTTAATGCAAAGCACCCCTCCTGCAACTACAGAAATATCTATCTATCTATCAATCTATCTATCTATCTATCTATCT
Source organism: Adranes taylori (assembly GCA_009867245.2). Taxonomy (NCBI): domain Eukaryota; kingdom Metazoa; phylum Arthropoda; class Insecta; order Coleoptera; family Staphylinidae; genus Adranes; species Adranes taylori. The sequence continues at coordinate 9,791 of WYDF02029411.1, forward strand.
ATCTATCTAAAGATACCTATCTGTAAGGGAAATGCTATGTCTCTGTACGAAGAACCAAGAAAGACACAATCAAAGTTTCATCGGGATTGTATGGATTTAGTAGAATACAGAAAGCAGGCAAGACACGAAGTACTGCAAAGAGACATAATGTCAGAAAAATGTATCAGTGGCTGAAGGACGAAAATAAGGGATTCATACCAAAGTTATCTTGCGTCAGGTTTTCGGAGATAAGCAGAGTACTTCTCAGACCAACTCAATAATTGACCAACAGACGTGCAGTTCAACCTGACAGATAATAGTAGGAGCGAAGAGAATCCGACGCTAGCAGAAATTAGGGCATCTATAGGGAGCCTAAACAATCACAAAGCATCCGCCAGGGAAGCTTTACCCGCAGAGTAATTTAACTGCGGATGTGAGATTTGAGTGGAAACAATGCACTGCGAAAGATCTGGAGTGACGAAATCATGCCTAGAAACTAGAATACAGCTATAATTGTACCAATACTTAAGAAAGGGGAAAGACTTAACTGTGGTAATTATAGAGACAATACGTTGTTCCATATAGGATACAAAATACTGTCAAAAGCACTAGCAGTAAGACTAAAACCACTTGCTCAAACCTCACTGGTCTAATTTCAGAAATTATGGTGGGAAAGTGTTATGAATTAAATTTCCCACTGCACTAATTGTTTATTGATTTCTGCACGGCTTATGACCAAATTCTAGATAGCAGTTATACATATTTATGCAGCAGGAGTTTTCAATACCGGCCAAACTGATAAAGCTCATAAAGTCCCCCCCCCCCCTTCACTCCTCAGCGACGTTATTTGAAACGTGCATCAAGCTGAGTGTTATAAGGGCACTAGCAGAGAACTGTGGAATAGGAATATTCACTTCAAAGCAGGGAGACTCATTTTCTACACTTCTGTTTAATTTAGCACTAGTAGCCGTTGTAACAAGAGGCACCTATGAAGCCAGGAGGCTGCATCTATAATAGAATATGTCAGCAACTAGCTTTTGCAGAAGAAATAGATATGGTGGACAACAGACCAGAGTTGCTAATGGAGAACCGCAGGTACTTCGGACGGAAGCGAGGGTCACGGGCTTGGAAATAAGTTGAAAAAAGTGAAAATACTTGAAAAAGTGTAAATACATGATTTTTAAGGATTTGACAAGTTTAAATACCTAGGAGGCATTGTAACGGAAGACAACGAGGTCACAGCTTAAACTAAGGCTAGAATGATGGGTGGAAACAAATGTTATTACAGCTTCCTTAAGGTACTCAAATCCTCCCTCATATCCAAAAAGCTTAAAATCAAAGTCTACTGATCTATCATAAAGCCAGTGGTCACATATGTTTCGGAAACGTGGACGCTCACGAAGAGAAACGAGAATGCACTAAAAATTTGGGAACGAATGGTCCTGCGGAAAAATTTTGGACCGGTCATAGATGCCAGAGATTGGAGGATACGCACCAACGCCGAAATGTAAACACTTCCATCCATATTAAACAATATTATGGCAGATAGGCTCAGATAGCTGGGTAATGTCGAGAGGATGACGGATCCTGGGTATCGAAGAAAGTCCTGAACAATAAACCAGGAAGTGAAAGGTTCCTGGGAAGGCCACAAAAGAGATGGATGGATGACATCAGCACAGATCTCAGACTGAGGCTGGATGTCTATAACTGGACGAGGATGGTGGCGTCGAGTGATGACTGGCGGAGTGATGTGGTAGCAGCGTTCAAGGTTCTCAACGAATTTCAGAGTCAGCAAAAGCAAGTATGTCCGGAGAATATCTCTCATTTTCTGATTTATTAAAATAATGCGCCGTCATATTTTGTCGCCATTTGTATTTCTAACCTTTTTCCCAAATTTCAACATTAAATTTATTAATGAGGTACTTCGAACTGACAAAGTATGCAAAGCAAAAGGAACAAATTAGGGAAAAAAAATTTGATATAAGCAGTCCTAAATTACTGCGCTCAATTACATCCAATAAACAATCTGTACTTACAAGTATGTTCGCTACTGCATTGACTTCATCGCGGGTAATAAGAAATGTAATTAAAAATTGCACTGGTATTTATTATAATTCGAGAGCGTAATGTGTGTATTGGTTGCAGAAGCCAGAACACCTGATATTATCCTTCTACTTTGCATTTCTCTTAATCAAATATTAGCAACCAATAATAAAATATGAGCAGGAGGAGATCCGATTAGACTAAACCCGCCACTTCTCTAATTAAAGGTAAATAAACACATCATTTTAAATAAATTTGATACATACAGTATGTGCATATTTCAATCTTTACTGTATATCGCTTGCAGCATTATTTTTAATACAAATGTGTATTTACCTTTAGTTGCAAATCTAAATAAAAAATCTAGTTACTTTTCTGAATCTAGTTACATTTGACCATTTAGCAATTACATTGGCCGATTCTGGGGCCTCACGAACGCGAATCTTCCTGATGTTCGCGAACAAACATCTCACGACATTTCGCGACATCGCACGACATCTAGCGACATTTCATGACAATTTGAAAAATTCAAATTTGGTGGCGCGGCGTGAGCGTCAAGATGTATAAGGTTGGAAAATCAAATGTAACTATATTTGAAATGAAAAGTAACTAGATTTGTAACTAGATTCTACGAGGGGTGTACGCAAAACAAATGTACAGGGGAATGTCAAAAATTTTATATTATTATTTAACGATAGATGTCACTAGATTCTGTAACTAGAGTTGCAACTAGATTTAAATCAAAAAGTAACCAGGGTACCAAGGTTGATATAAAAATAATATACAGGGGCATTTCACAAACTTGAAATTTGAATTTTTTTTGACGTTATGTAACTAGATTTGTAACTATATTTTCCCAGGCGAACAAGTTTTAAATTTCACCCTAAAATCAACAATCAGAAATTCCCCGTCATCCGCCATATTGGAACTTCATATGACAGCTGTAAAACACAGAAAGTAGTTATGATAGACCCCAGAAATGACAGCTTGACGTCAGACATTTCGTTCAGAACGGGTTGAGATAAGGACTCGACTATCTCCTCCTACTAATATACAGTGACTGTTGTTGCTATCGCTTGTTTTTTGAGAATGATGTTATAGCCTCAAAAAAACATATTAAACCCCATCCGTGTATGGACGATAAAAACGATAGATATTGAAAAAACAATAATTTTTATACATAAACATTTTGCATCAAATAGTTTATAAAGCTCTATAATGATATTCAAAAAGAATTAATTATATATCTCTACTTAAAACTTTGACACGCTAATTACTACAAAATTCAAATACAAAGAAAAACCATATACTTTACTTTGTATAAATATTTATATTTAATCATAATTTAATTAATAATTTCTCTTCTCAGAAATGTTCATAAACACCTACGTAAAGATTAATTCATATTCTGATGTCTTTACTAAGTATACTACACATTCTTTTTTAACATTAGATAACATTATTTTGTAAATCTAAATATTTCCTTTTCTAAAGCATGAAACAGTGGAGATCCTAATGAACCAACTTAATCAAATACATATTCTCAGTTGATCCATACTTGTTATCATAGTTACAGAGTGAAATAGAAATATTTGTGTCCGGTAAATGTGTGGTCAGTTTGGCCGCTTCCGGAAATTAAAACTTAGAGACGCCATTAAAAATAATCTTAATTAATCAAGACCTCCTTGTTCGTTAGTTTGTGGCTTGGACATTTGCTTTATCCCACGAAAAATATTCACATTCCACAATTTCTTTTCGTTAGAATATCGTATTTAAACATTTATTCCTTTTTATTCTTATTCTTTTTATTCTTCCTTTTTATTCTTAATCGCAATGAGAACAACTCCAGCACTGAATTAAAAATATAAACCAAACACATTTTCGTCACAGTCGAGTCTGTACTTGTGTGGATAAGCGTAGTTGAAGAACATTGGGAATGCTGGACCACAGGTTGGCATCCAAATTGTCGGCATCCAAATTGTCGAGTTCAACACTGGTTCAATTTTCTGCTGCCATTCGCCGGACCAGAAAATTGGCTAGACCGGACTATATCTGAAAGTTCAAATTTGTTTCCATTGTATCTGGTATTGTCGGTGTATATAAAAACACCCTAAAGTTTCATTAACCGAGCTTAACCTTTTTCATAAGGCAATTGTAGATAAATAAGAGGTTGACTTACATCAAAGGACTAACACAACTTCAGTTATTCATAGAAATACTTATTGTATGCACTCCTTTATAAAAATCAAAGAAGTTCTTAAAATTTCGATTATTTCCGTTTTTCTGTTTCATATTTTCTTGGTTTTACTGTTACTTCATCTTCTTCCCCTTTCTTTATTTCCCATAAATTTTTTCTCATTACTCCAATCCCTTGTAGTAGAATTATTCCTGTAATTCCCAATAATATTGGTGTTTAATATTAAGTTATTAATTTTCTATAATAAATATATTGATAATGTATTTTGTGTCGAATATATAAATGTTACATGTGTTTTCAACGCGCATTGACTAATTGTATTTAAAAGAAATGTAGTGAACGACATAGGTGGACGTTCTTACATGAAGTGAATGTACGGACTAATTCAATGCCAATATTTTGAATTGACACTTCCATTGACCCATTAAGTAGGCGCGGTTTTATGTTGCAATATAGATGTACAGTGAATTATTTTTAGGCACATTCGATATTCAATATCATAATCAATATCAGATTCAATATCTAAGACATAGATTGTACAACATGTACAAATTTTATATGCTATATATGTGTTATTTATTTCATAAGTGAAAATGCTTGTTTAATTACTTCATTTGTAAACCCTAAATTTTATTCATACATTCTACTAATACGAGAATATCACATGGCGACCGTGACAGATAATTATAAATTAATTACGTGACTCAAATATAGCAAATAATACGTAAGAAAAAAGAAGAAGAAGTAAGAAAAGAAGAACATGGGTGCAGCATTAAGCAAAGAAGAAAGCGTAATAGTTCAAGCCGGTAATTCAAGTGGTGTTTCAGCTTTTGCAGTTCAGTTCCGGAAATTTTCGGCTTGTAGCATTTGGTATCATTCTATATATCATCCTCGGAGCAGTTTTGGAAGTTTGCCGGAAGAAGCTAGGACGGAAAGTACTATGTGGGGTTGTAAGGAAAAAATTTTGCTGAAGCTTTAAATAAATTATAGTTAGATTTATATACATTTTGTTAAATTTTTAATAAAGATAATAACAACGTATAGCGGATAATATAGTAACCGTGACAAAGTCAAATACATTGAATCAATTTCATAAAAAAAATGTTGAGGCACAAAGAAATTTTAACTTTGTGTTTCATGCACTGAATTACTATTTACTAATAGTACCGAATTATTGAATTTAAGGGATTTAATAGAGAAACAAAATATTGTATCAATGGCCGATTGTTTTGATCTAAAATTAGCTGCTAGTCTTATACCTATTATGAATGGAAATAAGGAAGTTTTAAAGTTAATAGATTCTGTTTATTGTACGACAGTATGTTAAAGGAAGAGAGTAAGATATTATTAACGAATTTTATTTTAAAATGTAGATTATTAGGGCATGCGAAGTTACGACTGAAAGATATATATGTGTCTAATTTGAATTAGAAAATTATTCGAACATTATTTCTTACCTAAGGAAAGTATGGCTAATTTGATAGCTAAACTACAACATGTGAAGCAAGAGGTTTCCAGTTTGCATGAGTTTGGTAGCATTATTGAAGCACTATCATTATATCTTACTAGGATAATAAAGAAACGCAAACATTATTGTAATCAGCTAACAAAAGTTTAGCCATAAATTATTTTATCTCGGTATTAAATAGTAAGGATTTACAATTGATTGTTCGCGCACATAATTATAAGCCTATCAGAGAAGCACTAAACAGAGGTAGATGGAAATGACGTCGTTAATAATGAGTTAACGCATGAGAAAACTTATTTCTTTTAAAATAATCCGAACATTAGTTATAATCGTTGTAGGAACAACTACAATAGGAAACTTCCATGCCCAAACACACTCTCCAATTCTCAATCTCTTATCTCTCCCTGTCTCTTTTGCTCATTTCATTCTATTCCTTTACATTTTTCACCCATTGCTCCCAATTTTCCTGTGCTTCATTACAAATCTTACATATTTTGTTTGCTCTCATCCATCCAGTACCAATTCCTACACTTTTTGCTTTCACATCTAAATCTTGTTATCGGCTACTAAACAGCCTCAAATAAGAGAAGTCAACAAATGAATAAAAGAAATTTATAATAATCATCATTTAATTAATTACAAGAAAACATATAAGTATGTATGAAATATTTGAATTAATTATAACTAGTTAGTTAAATAAACAAATATTTAATAAATGATATACAGGCAGACATTCAAAAATACCGCTAACCTCGGGATCTGAAGTGGGCCGGATTTTTGAGTATACCGTATAATTGAAGGTTTATATATGTTGTATATATTTAATAGAAAATTAGCACATTAAAGAAAATAAACACTAAGTGAAAAGATAACGAAATTTCATTGTTCACCAATTACATAAAATTCAGTACAGATGGTTCTACAAAATTTTAGTTCAATTTTAATACTTAGACAAACATATTCTAAAACATAATAACGAAAAAAGAAAGAATTCCAATTTCACAAAATAAAGTATCTGCACTGCTGTACTTCTGCAGAATTTTAATCATTACATGTACTGTGCTCTCAAAAAGAAGCTAAATAGCAGATGAACTATCAGCATCATCGTCTTCATCATTGACTGTGACAGCATCCTCAGCAACAGGAAGAACTTCAACCTGTGGATAAACTGTTGATTGTGATGACAGCAGATCTGATTGACCTGAAGTTGATGGCAATGAATTATCAAGTATGGAGACTGTTACTGCTTTTTCATGCTTTCTCGCTATATTCTTGAATATATCGTGCAGTATAAGTAGTTCTTCGTTTGAAACCCTAAACCCTCTAAAATTATTTTCATTATCTTTGTCATATTGGGAAATAAACATTAAACTTGCCTACAATTCATGCTATCTATTCCTCAGCGTGATGTTGTTACAGACGCCCATGCATTGTCAGCACAATAAAGTGCGCCCTTAAGATAGAATTCTTTTATGACCTTCTGTACTGGGAGTACTTGAATTAACTCAAATTACTAGGCGCCTCATTAACAAGAATCGTACTTATATTTCATTGACGTATACCTACTTATACCATTGAACGTATACCATTGTCCTGTGGTTGAATTAATGGTGCGTAGTTAGGTGGGAGGTATACAACATAAATACAACATAAACACTATCTAATCCAATTTTGTTAGAGTGAGCCCTAGCCTCAGGAACAAATCGGTTTTGCAACCAATCCAGTGTAATATCAGTGGTAACCCACCCCTTCTTGTCGGCACGCTAATGGACAGGGAATTGTGTCATTCTCTTGAAGATCCTAGGATGTACACTTTCTTCAATAACAAGCAACTTACAGCTATGGTTACTTGATGTACTAGAGCAGCACACTACCGTGCAACGATTCTTCGTAGCTTTAAACCCCGATGGTGATTCTGCATCTTCAGTTGTCAGTGTTCTTTTTGGCGTACATCTCCAAAAGAAGAGCGTTTCGTTAGCATTATAAACTTATTCAGGATATAGATTTTCATCAGTAAGTAACTTTGCACATTTATCCACATATACACAAAACCGCACGAAACTGTACGAAACTGTAAGCACGCAAACTGTAAGAAAAATGTAAGCAGGAAACTGTAAAATGTAAGCACAAACCGCTCGAACCTGTAAGCCACGACCCGACTTGAAACATGCAGCCACCTTCTTAAAAGCCACACTTGTACTGCAGTCTCAGCTCTTCATGAAACACTTTGTCTTGTTTCTTTAATAAATTTCCAGAAATTTCCATACTTTCGTTTACACGAAGATTAGGCCAGGTTTTGAGAACTTGATCCAGTTCGAAGCATCTTCCGTGCGTTACTGCCTTCTTTAAAAACATTTGTTTTTTTGATCCACTCTCAGAAAAGAACTTCACAATAGTTTTTCTTTGTTTCTTAAGTCATAGAGTGTGAAAGTGACAATGTCGTCCGTTTCACAAATGGTACGCACGGATACACCGTTAATAAGTTGTTTTAGTATTTCCGCTTCCTCTGCGATCGATTGATAACTCACGATGTTTACTTTTTATGCCACATTTATTTTTTCTGAATCCATAATTGGGCAAAACAACAGCAAATAAATATTAAAAACAAAAGAAGAAACGAAGAGAGCTACCTGTTAGTGTGGCAAGCAAAACCTGATAATAGGGTACATCAATACATCAGAACATCAATGTCGCGCAAAAAACAACGGCACGCGAATGCTGGAATTTTGAAAATGCGCTTCTGTATTTCATGCTGGAATACTGACGGATCCGGATTTTAGGTTGTCGGATTTTTGAATCTCAACTTGTAATTTAATTAAACGAATAAATTTATGCGGTATTTAACCAGAAAATCTTCGGGCTACAATCGAATGATGCAACAGTAGGTATATAGAAGATATAACGTTCGTTCTAGGTGCTGCCTTATGTACTTATAACTTATATGATCCGCTTTTATTGCACAAAAGACATTACTGTCTAAAGAATCAAGTTTTTTATGACTCTTCCGTGCACAAATATTTATTTAGGACATCTGTTTTAAAAACGATGCAAATGTTTCTAATATTTTATTTACACATAGACACTGGCCAGAAGAAAATTGCATATGTGTGGATCACTATAGCTGCGACTTTAGGAGGTAGATTTTTCTTTATCTCATAACTGCCGTTCTTAATAGCTTCGTATTTTCAGCAGACGCTTTTAATAGCGTAACGGATTTTAACCGAATTTTCCTATTTACTTGACAGAAGTCACAATATTTCAGCTCTTGTTCATCTAAAGTTACAACCACCTTTCAGTACGTGTATATTATATACGGCAGCATGCAGAATTATGTACAATTTATGTACACTAAGATTTAAATATGAACAGCCTCCATTTTGAGTTTTGCTGTCATTGTTTTTTTTTTTTGAATGAGCATTTCGCACGTTGAAACTAACATAAACCTCTTTTAATGATCAGCAATCTTTTAACAGCGAACATATTCGTAGTATTACAAACGGTTTGTCCACTAAGCGCCAATAACAAGTCACTTATTTTATTTTATTCAAATTCAACTAAAATTGAATTTAAATTTATTTCAATTTCATTTCATTATCAATTTTTGGCTGAATCTTTCGCCATCTTATCTTCACATTCATTTTTTTCACTCTCCCATAAATATTTTATAACCTTTCCCTGCAATCGACATCAGCGGGTCTACGTCGACAAGCCAAACAAACTCCTCGTCTTCAACAAACAGATCGTCTCCATTCGCCCGCACCAAATATCAACGTTTAGTTCATTTGACGATACAATTTCAACATCTCCGATTCACGTACTTGCTGGACGATTCCTCCATCCTCATCAACAGCACACCGACGCCTGGAAATCAAATCGGATCAGACATCGTCAATGTATTCAAACGTTTAGAAGATCATTTATAATGAGTAAGCTTATTGGCCTTCTGTTTTGTAGAAGAGATGGGTTCTTCTCTTTCTTTGGTAATGTAATTACTACAGTTGTCTTCCATCGTTGGGGGAAATGGCTTATTTTTGTGCAGTTGTTCTATATTACTGTTAGATATTTCATAATATTGACTAGCAGCACTATCAGGACTCAGTTGAGGATTTCGACCTAACATGGAGCTTCCTTCAAATTCAATTTTCAATATAGTTTCTCAGAGGACTAATTCTATTGGAGACATTTCTGTGCTTGTGATAATCCTATTGTTGTTTTCTTGTGTAGATTTTTGTACCGACTTGATTGTGTCCTTGCTGGGCTCGTCATTCTTTGAGAATTGTAGTATGAAAAGCTTTTCTAGCACGTCAGCTTTTTCCTGGTTTTAGATTTTTTTTCCTTCCCAAATTGGATAGCTGTATATCCTTCTAACACTTTTCTGATCTTTTCGATTACTTTCCGAAAATCTATCTCGCCTTTTGTGCTTGCCTCTGCTAAGCAATTTTCCCGAAGTTTTGTTTGTTTGTCTCTTAACGTTTGGCTTTGTAATGTTTTGAACTTTTCTTTCTCTCTCAGATCTCTCGCCTGGACCCACTTACGCTTCTTGTGATTTTTCTGTTTTCTTAAACCAATTTCATCTGCATTCAGATGGTACTTGTTTTCTTTGTTGATTTCTTGTTTGCTTTAGATTAGGGTGCTTTGATGGTGGATTGTAAGTTGTTTTACAGTAGCGTCTATAGCATTGCGGGTTTTCCACATAGACTTTTTCTACGTAGAGTCCATCCAGTTGGTTTCGGATGGAACTGTCCTTTGCTCCGCCCAATTGAGGTTCTAATCTCCGCCACAACGAGATAATGATCAGAATTGAGCGCGTGCATTGTTTGTGACGCTAACTGTGTTTTCACTTTGTCTGTTACAAGAATGTCTATCACATCACCTCTTCCGTTTATATTAATGGACATGGATGTGGGATCAGCTGGTTCAAACACTTGAACATTTTTAAATTTCTTGCAAAATTTATAAATAGGCTTGCCTTCTTCATTTCTATTTCTGGAATTCCAGGAGGACTGCTTTGCATTAAAGTCTCCTCCTAATACAGTTTTTTTATATTGAAGAATCACTTCATGCGTACAGTATTCATGCGTATAGTTATCACTTCATGCGTACAGTATTTTGATTTTACAAATATTGCTTTACCAATATTGCCTGGAGCACTGTCGCGATCTTTATGGTAGATTTTAAATCCCGGAATTTTTAGATTGTCGTCTTTTTTTAAATGGGTTTCATTTATCTTTGTCACAATTATGTCTTCTTCCACTAATAATTCTTTAAGTTCAGAATTTTCTAGTCGGTTTGCGTTCCACGTCCTAGTTTTGCACTTATCAACATTCACTTTGTAATAAGGGCACTTGTCTTCCGGTTTTCTATTTTGTGTCCTGTTTGCGTAGGATACTCCTGGACATTGATAGATGATTCTCTACACAGAATATACATATTGGAGTAAAGTTATACTTTTTATTACATTGCTTATATCAATGCGGTCCAGCGCATTTGCAGCATATGTAAGCTGCAGTATATCTGTACTGTACGTGGCCGTACAGCTGGCAGCGGTAGTATTGTTGCATAATATTCTATACCTAGTTCGCTAACATCTTTATGGTTGCTTGTTAATAAGCAACCAGACCGAACTAGTAATAAGAGTTGACCGAACTAGTTATGCATTATAATTAAATTAAACAGTATGCGAGTCATTTAACGAGCTCGATTAAAGCCATATAATTTAATATACATTCAGAGGCAAACCATTTCTAAAGCAAACATAAAAGCAAAAAGTTAATGCTTGCCGCTTCGAAATAAATAAATGTTTTATTTAGATACCTACTTACTTGTTATAGCTTAATATTTTAATGAGCCGGAATAAATTGAGTTTCATGCACGAGCATTATATTTTATGGAAAATTAAAAAGATATTACGTATATTGTCACCCAACGTGATTGATCTTATTACAATAACATTATAATTCTCTCTTCCTCCATCCTGCATATAGACTTTAACACTCTGGCATGCCTCTTTACGCTATTATCCAGTTATACTTTTCATTATACTTGGTTTTCTTTTATCTCTTACTTGCTTTTCCACATCTTTCATTTTGTCTTCTACTTTTTGTGTTATGTCTTCCATTCTTTATCATATCATACCATCTGCGATGACTGTGACAAAGGCCATCCGATCCTTTTATTTTATTTCCTCATAAACCAATCATTCCTACATACACCATTTTTCGCCACATTCAGTCCTGTCTAATAGACTTCTACAGTCTGTCACTTTCATCTGTGAACAATTTCATCTCATACTTTAAGCAGCTACCTGTTAAGATTTATCCTCATTTCCACTGAGTCCCTAAATTTGCCTTCGCATACATATCTCTTCTTTTCACAATAACCATCATAACATGCTCTTTGCATGTTCCATTTTGCGTCAACATGAATATTAAATAGTTATACAGTTTTACCCTTTCTACTCTGTTTTCATTTTCTTCATAATTATTTTTTTCTCTATCACATGGTCCATTCTTATACCATCACTTTTGTCTTCTTTTCATTCATTTCAAACCCTCTTCTATCTATCTTCCTTCATATTCACTCTCTCATGTGCATACATTTTTCTTTACTTGTGATCCTACATCCTATATAGTGCGCGTAACTTAGAGGCCATACCTTTATCTACAATTCAATATTTACCATACACACACATATATATATATATATATATATATACAATTTTGAGTTATACCCTTAGCGACTTCAAACCATTATCTTTTACTCTTGCTCGTACTTTAATTCCCTCATACATTTCTCTTATCATCATTACCATTTTCTCTGATATACCAACTTTTTTGATCTTTTCCACCTGTGAAATGAGGACTCTAGATCTACAACCAACTAGTATAAGTTCCTATGTTACCTCTGGTCCCCTTATCTCGTATTTGATAATAATCCATTCTCCTTCATCTTCTTTGACAAATTTCTACTTAATATTTTCGCAAACAACCTATATATCCGATTCAAAACTGTCACTGATACTGTGGATGATTTCCCCCTGTTTCCATTGTTCAGGTATTTTTTATTTCCACACCATACTTCATTTATATCCCTGGTTAAAAGTTTTAACCCACTCTCATTTAAACATCCCTATAGTTCAATCATCTAGCCCTGCTGCACTTTTTTCATGCGCCAAATTTGTTCCATCATTTATTCCACCCTTATATCATTTGAATCCTCTTTCTCAATTCCATTTATATATAGAATATTATCCATTCTATTGGTTGCCTCAATCATTCTAGCATCGCTTCTCTCTTACCATTCTATCAGATGTATCAAAAACATTTCCACTTTCTCTCTCTCTCTCTCTCTCTCTCTCTCTTTCTCTATCGCTCTCTATCGCTCTCTATCGCTCTCTATCGCTCTCTATCGCTCTCTATCGCTCGCTCTCTCTCTCTCTCTCTCTCTCTCTCTCTCTCTCTCTCGCAGATATTTCCACACCTCATTCTCACGCTGTAAATTGTTGATTATATCTCTCTCATGTCTCTAGTGCCAAACAATTAATTGTGTAAACAACGCAAATGCATCATAAATAATCAAAAATTATGTTGAACTCATGTCAAAAATGTTGGAAATTGGAACCAACATTATTAAAAATTATGTGCATCATTGAATGGAAAACAACAAAAACATGTTTGGTCATTAAAGACCATCAAAATGAAATCGCGCTTAGCGGCACCATATAAAGAAATACATTAAATCAAACATATATATTGTTTGTCATATTTCAGCTTACAATTTTAACTAAATATGTTATTGATAATTTATAAAACTTTTTTGTTAAAGCCATTTCTTCTCACCTCCTTCAGCTAACAGCAACCTTTACCATTACAATTAGCATAATGTATAGCATTACTACTACAACCGCACCAACTCAACGCCAACATATAGTTGCCCGGACATGGACAGCAAGGTGCACAGCATGGACCGCATGGACCACAGGGACCACAGGGACCACAACCACCACATGGACTACAACCGGGCGCACATGGAGCGAAGGGCAAGGGACAGCACGGTGGGGAACAGCAAGGTGAACAGCAAGGATCGCACATCTTGGTAGCTGAAGTTGTGGATCGTTTATTATTCGATAATAATCTAATTAATTGTATTAATAATATTCACTACTAAAAATTTGGTCAAGGTTTCAAAAAAGAATTTTCAAAATTATTTTGACTTTAGATTTATTTGACGTTACCAATCTATGACGTATCCTAGTAACGTATTATATTTAATACAAACTTGATTTTTTGTTTGTATTTTGTAATGGTTGTTGCTGAAATAAATAAAGCTCCTGTTTTAACATTTAACATGTCGGAGTATACGACAGGCATTTGTAAGAAAACTGAAATCCCTAGTTCATCGCAACGTGTCTCACGGGATACATTTCCACTGACAATTAAGGCAGTGCTACTCCCTCTTGGTGCTAAGGATAACTTGTACAAACCGTTGGAGAACACCAGCCTGGAGTACACCAGTATTTCGTAAGCGAAATATTAATAGTTTTGTGCTGTAATTTTATTTCTTGTAGTAAATTACAATCTAATTACATTCTGGTATCTACATAGCATATTGTGATTACGGTAAAGGAAATGTTCTGAGGGCTACGCAATTCTTGAAAGAATACATTTTCAGCCACAAGGTCATGTACATTCTAACATATACAGTTTACTATTTAGTTATGGCGAGCATTTCAACGTTTACAAGGAGTGGAACGATGGAAAAGTACTCTTCAGGGTTCCATATTGATAATTTTGTCAATCTGGAATATGAAAATCATGTTCATGACCAAAATGGTGAATATCCTGTATCAACAGAACAACCTGAATATCATATTACCCTGAACGATACAGATCCGATCACACAGGGATATCGACACAGAATCCGAAGATACAGAAGATTTTAAGTCAAGAAGTAGATGAGACGCTCCAGAATAGTGTCATCGAGCGATCCACAAGTCCATGGAGCTCGCGGATAGTTATGGTCATGAAAAAGAATGGCGAATATCGTTTTTGTATCGACTTCAAAAGGGTGAATGATGTAAGCGTAAAGGACGCTTATCCGCTGCCGTAGATCAATTCCATATTGGTCAAACTGCGAAACGCAAGATATATGTCAATAGTCGACCTCAAAGAAGGATAATGGCACTGAGTCCTCTGCACTAAGGCCATTACAGCATTTACGGTACGCGGCAAAGGTTTGTTCCAATTCAAAGTAATGCCGTTTGGACTGCATTCAGCACCTGTGACATTCCATAGGCTGCTGGACAAGATCATAACACCAGATTTAGAACCAGTTGCTTTTGCATGTCTACACGATATAATGGTGCTAGGAAAAACAGTGAAGATTTACCTACTGAAGACCTACTGAAGATCCTACTGAAGACCAACTGAAGCACCTACTGAAGATCCAGCACATAGAACGGGTGGATCGCATGATTTAGTTTTGCAGTCTCTGCCTGAAAAACATCCTAGACGGACAACAGGGGAAAGCCGTAACGGAATATTTACAAGTAAGTCTTTTCATAAATTTTATCTCAAGGGAAAGAATATTTCAGGTTAACAAATTTTAGTGTTATGTTTTCTCTTCTTCAGCTGGACGGAAGATGTGTTTTTATATGAAGCAAACATCAATAAAGACAATGGATTCACTCTTCCACAGAAGACAGGTACCCCAATTAATTATTTCAAGCAGTTCTTCGATGATAACCTTATAAATCTAATAGTGTATACAAACTTGTGCTCTACTAAACAAACTGGCAAATGTGTAGCAAACGAACTTTTTTGAAATTTAAGATTTTCTTGCAATAGACTTTTTAAAGTTTTTGGTACTAAGCTACGATACAGATTCGTGCTTCAATATCAAACTTTACGCAAATGCCCGAAATTTTCAATTAACGCTGAAACGAACGATGCACATTATTTCAAAGTAAGGCCAGTATTTGAGCACATTCGACAAAATTGTTTAAAAGTTAAAAATGAGAAAAATGATGAAATGATGATAGCCCATATCGGTACCAAGGTACCAGGGCAGGCTCTAGTATGCAGTACAAACAAGCCAAAGAATTGGGGACTCAAACTCTTTGCCAGGTCTAGTTTAAGGGTTTCAGGGTTTATACATGACTAGATATTTTATGGAGGAGATCACACATTTCATGGATGCACTTTGATGAAATAAGAAAAATAATGAAATGATGATAGCCCATATAGGTATCAAGGTACCAGGGCAGGCTTCCGTAGGCAGTACATTCAAAACAAGCCAAAGAATTGGGGACCCAAACTCTTTGCCAGGTCTAGTTTAAGTGTTTCAGGGTTTATACATGACTAGATATTTTATGGAGCAGATCACACATTTCTTGGATGCACTTTCCATTATGCAGAATATAAATTCGACCTAAGTAGCAAAGTACTAGTTGCATTTTGTAAAAGTATTCCAAATCCATTGTATATTTTGAGAATTGCTTTAAATCTTTCGAATTGATGGAATATGTACGACATGATGAACAGTTTAGGTAATGTTCGAAGTAGCAGACTGAGATGCTGTAATTTGAAAAGTTACAAGGATCTGAAGCGTGATGGTCGAGGGTTCATTGACCAAAATGTTGACAATAAAAAGAGAGTAGTTGTGGTCCAATAGCTAGATAATGTTTTTTGTTTTTTTTTTGTTTTACGTAGGAAGTGGAGAATCTTCAAAAGAGGAAGGATGCCCGGTGCATCCAACAACTG
>WYDF02029412.1:0-12866 GCA_009867245.2 Adranes taylori
AGTTATAAATCTATTTGCAGGTTGCACCAATTTTTGAAACTTGAATGTTCAATATTTAATTATGATATGTAAACCATAAATTTGCAGTAAAAGCTGTAGAATATGAATACAATTACTTTGCACTTGGTAATCAACGGAACGCTTGCCGAGTTTCTTTCTCAATGCAGCATCATCCTCAATGGCGAAAAAAGAGGGGCACGACCTCATTTAAATTCTCTTACCACACAGTACTACCTCTCCCTCACGCTCTTCATTGCGTTACACACCTTTTCCTTGGCGCTAAGCGCATCAGCGGTGTTTACGATGGATGCCAGCGACGGTGTGTTCCATTTTGCACGCAAAACATGCGTTCATATGCATTGTGTGTTGTGTTATGCACAGTGCAATGCAGTGCAATAAACAAGCTGCTGACTGGCTGCTGCTGGAACCACATTCCAGAGTGCAATGTATTGTTTGTAAACAACGTTGATAGTTCAATGGGTTTTAGTTTAGCGGTCGTTCCGCAAAAATAAGCTTCGCAATATAAACAAGGTGTCCACATTTTAGTATGGCGAAAACATTGTATAGAAGAAACTTAAAAGAAAAACACGAAAATTTTTTAAAACAAACATTGTCAATCAATTTCTAATAAAAAATAGAATTAATGTTTTATACTTATTTAAAATATTTATTTATATTTAAAAATACACCATTTTATTTCCTTTAAAATATAAGAACATAGTTGAAGGAACAATTTGAAAATAGAATTTTTGACAAACCGACAAAAATATTTGCAAAACTTGAGAAGATGCTAAAGAAATAAGAAATAACATATAAGGAATAATAGTTATTTATGCGAACATACATCGATATTAAGGCCGGATTAAGCCCTTTAGAGACAGTAAGCTCTTAAGACTTTGGTACCCCATACAAGTACTGTCCACGAAAAAATTCATTCAAATTTGTTTTACGCTGTGGTATCAGGTAGGCTTTGAATAAAAGAATGAAACACATGAATCTTTCCGAATTGGTCTCAATACAAAATTGCTAAACATATTGGAAATTCTCGTCCCACTGTCCAAAATGTTTGCTAAAATAATATCAAGCAAACTGTGACAGAAGAAAGAAATCCAGGGTCGGATAGAAAATCAGATCCAGTCAATAGCAATTTGTCAAAAAAAGGTCATTTCAAGAGGAATCCTAACATTTCTGTTAGAGATGTAGCCAAGAAATTAGGTGTGTCAAAAAGTTATATCTGGAAAATAAAAAACAAGCGACTTTGAAGGTTTATAAAGTATTTAAAGTACCACATCGGTCTCAAGAAAAGAATTTAGAGGCGAAAAAGCAAACTAGAAAATTGTATATGCAGTTCTTGACGAAATTCAAATGTGTTGTTATGGACGACGAAACCTATGCAAAATTGGACTTTAAACAACTTCCTGGGCAGGAGTATTATATTTCTAGTTCGAGGAGGAGTGGATAATAAGTTTATGACGCGTATAAACGTCGAAGTTTCCAAAAAAAATCCTGATCTGGCAGGCAATTTGCACTTGTGGAAGAAAAATCAGTTTTTTTGTATCAACGGGCACATTTAACCAAGAGATATACGTTCGAGAAAGCTTGTTAAAGCGTTTGCTACCTTTTCTACGATCTCACGATAATTCCGTTTTGTTTTGGCCCGATTTGGTCACTTGCCACTATGATAGAATTGCGAAGAATTGGTATGAAACAAATCATATGCAAATTGTTCCAAAAGAAGCGAATACCACCAACTGCCCGGAACTTGGACCAATAGAAAAGTACTCGGCTAATGTTAAGCGCAAATTGAAGAAGAGTACGGGGGAAGTTTCTAACATCAACATTTTTCAAAGAAAATGGAAATTGCGATCAGTCAAGTGACAGATTCTACTGTACATACTTTAATGGAAGGAGTCAAGAGAAAACTTACAGAATTTTATATGTCCGGTTAAATTTTAGTTTTTTTCATTTTCCTGTGATTATGTACATTAAGTAATGTTTAATAAATAATTGATGATTAATAAATTGTTGATGAATGATTTTTTTCGTGGACAGTCCTTATGTAATCCAAAATATAAACATAACAAAACACATAAAATTTTAATGAAGAATGTAAGGAGTATTTACTTCTAGAAGTAAGGCCAAATATTAAATAGATAGGTGCACTTTCGAAATAGTGATGATTAGGAAATTTTTAAGATTAGGGTGTTCCATAACTGTAGAAGATATAAGCATAAACTAATAAATCAAATTAAAAAATGGAACATGTTCAACATAATCATAATCTTCGTTCAAATTAAGAAACTGATGGGTTGTCATTAAATATTAGTTCATATTAGCAGGAAACAGTTTTGATAATTCGTTTACTCAATCAGATTCCATACGTTTAGATTCGAAGTTGGGGGTAGTTCATCATACTTATAAGAGCTTTGATTCTCTTGATACTTTAATTGTTAATCCGGACTCAACGCTATATCACAGTTACAACAAATTAGATCAAACATCAAATAAACATTCAAACCAACGGAAATACTGTTCGTCACCAATTAATTTAATATACTCGTCTTCTAAGGTAGTTGACAATAGTTGTAATAGCACTGTATTGTCAATGTCTGGAATGCACGGGAAGGGGATTCATTTTTCTGAACACTCTGCATACAGGTCTTCAGAAAGATTATACCCGCATTTACGGGTATAATGTCTAAAACCATATGGACAAATTTAAATATTTTTAAATTTGCAATATGATTTAGATTTTTTTTTAATAATTCACCAGATAATTGCTATAAGTTTCAAAATAGAATTATTAATTTATCAAATTGTCAATTCAATGATATGCAGCTAGGTTTATGGACAAAATAATTAAGCTAGTTGAATAAGTTTTAAGCAATTAGAGTTTAAATAAATAACTTGTAATTGAAATATATTTCCTTATCGATTTTCAAACGTATATTTTGCTAGCAATAAAGCCATTCGTACAAAACGGTTTATTGATGCCCTTCGAACGTCACAAAAGCTTCTTTCTAGCGTGAGAAAGCAAGCAGAATTGAGTGTATCCGCAAACACATTTGAAAGGGCCATAAACCGCCTGCTTGTATTTTGCCAATAACTCAAATTAGGCCTGGTACCGACATCCGATGTTTTTCGACGAATATGGTTACTAAAGAATCCGCATAAACCACTCTCGTTCAAGCCTTCTTCGTACATAAGAAGTTTTGACGTTTGTCAATTCGAAGTTTACAATAGCACCTGATTTTCTTTGCTCTTATTGAATTACCAAAACCAAAGGATAATTTTCGGTCGCGATTGTAACCTGCGCTCCAGTTCAGTCTACAAGAGATTAACTTAGTCTCCCGGTCTCTGCCAACAAGAAATTCACAAGTTATTATTCTCAACCAGTTAAATTCAATTAAATCATATTTTTATAGAGCAAATTTGTTATTTTATAATTATTGTTAGTTCAAATAATTAGTAAACTCGCGTTATTAAAATTCAGCAAAATGTTTGATTTTCCCTCTTCCCTCTTCACGATTCTCGAAATACCCTTAACGAATCCGAACCACGACCAGCAAATTATACAGTCCACTGCTGCTACATAAACACATTGATAAAGTCTGCTCCAGGTTATTAAGATCATTATTGAAAAACAATTTTAATTTTCATATTAATAAAGATATGAAAATATCATTACCAGAAACTCCAAATCTGCTCCAAATCACAATGTCTACTCCTATCTACTCCAAATCACCAACGCACTAATGAAGAAGTTTTTAAGAATCAATTTAAAAATTGAGGCAGGATGGACACGTGTTTCTGGCATCGTGGTTGCTGTCGTCACCACTGTAGTCCCACGATATCACTACACCGAATTATGAGTCCGGCGTTCTATCAATGCGCTAAAGCTTCTGTCTTAAACTAGTTCTCAAAATACTCCTTTTTAAGTTAACGTGTATGGAAAGTTGCATTTATTAAACGGTGTATATCAGTATTTTAATTATAATACTGATATACACCTGACACTTATGTCAGTATATGTCAGTATAAATTATAATACTGACACTACACGTATACTGATATACGTGTAGTGGAAAAACAAATAGGAACTTCAAAACAAGATTCAGAGAATATCAATATGCATTCAGAATCCCATACATATACCATTCACACTATGTAAACCATCTACAGAACATTAACCAACCAAATGAAACTATAGAAAATACAATGAGAATATTAAAAAAAAACTAATAGAAACCTAGAAATCAAAGAATACATAGAAATCTACAAAAACAAAATCAGTCAAAAGCTAATCAATAAACAACTAAACTGTAAATTTGCTAGCATCCTCGCCCCGCTAAAATTACTAATAAAGAACACCGCAAAGATAAAACCAACAACAATGGACGAACAGATCACACAGATAGCAGCGCTACAATCGAATCACAACTGACAGACGGAAAATGATAAGCAGTCGGTCGATGAATGGAATGGATAAAGTGAAACAAGTGTGTCTGGAGAAAAAAAAAATATATATATAATTATTTATAATATCTACAGTTAGTCAAATTGAGTATAAACACTAAAATTAATCCGAAAACATATAGTTCACAATGTGGTTGTCCCCCACTTTGGTATTCATTTGAATTGCTTGTCTGAACAGTATTCGTTTGAATAACAAAAGTTGGTTAATCCCATTTATTCCCACCAAATTATTCATTCCTCCCTGTTCATTGATCCCCTTCATGTGGATATTTCTCGTTTAGTTACTATATTTATTGCTGGTTTTGTTGTCTGCCTAGTTGGATCCTTCGTTCTAGTTGTTTAATTAATGATAATTGTGGGAGTGTGTAAGTTCCTAGATGAAAACAGGTAGAATCAAAAGTGCAAAAGTATACGCAAAAATCATATTTCACTAGTAGTTGCACACATTAACAGCGTGTTTCATAATTGACAGTCCTAAATCTGGATAAAGTGATAAAGGTTCTGAAAATCCTGGGCGAAAGCAACCCAGACAGCCCGCGACAAATATTTAATAATACAATGGCCAAAGGAAAGTTCCCCAAACAATGGAAAACTGCAGAGTTGGTTCTTGTTCCAAAATCTAAACCTATGGCATATAGGCCTATATCACTTAACTCCTTAGCAAAAACTCTGGAACAATATAACAGACAACAAGCTTACAAAAAATCTATTTGGGTTTCGAAGAGGCCTCTCAACAATGGATGCAATCGAGTGCGTCCACAATATTGCAACAAAAGCAGTCCAGGCCACTGCTCGAAACAGAAAATTATGCGCATTGGTAACTCTAAACGCCTTTAACTCTGCTAGCTGGGAACATATTCTGCAATGACTCGCGGCACTACACGTTCCAGCCTACCTACGTAAAATTATTGACAACTATTTAAGAATGCGTACTGTCCGATATGACACAGGAAGTCGCATGAAGGAGAAATTCCTAACAAGCGGAGTACCATAAGGATACATTCTACGGCCTACACTTCGGAACGTGCTCTATAACAGGCTCATGTGATTGACAGTCTCGGCTGGAGTATGGCTAGTCGGATACGCTGACGATGTAGGCCTCATAGCATCAGCAAAGGAACCAGCTATGCTTCAATATGTAGTTAATAGAACACTATTCCTCATAGAAGAGTGGATATCGGAAGTAGACTGCAGATCGCTCCTCATAAAACAGAAGCGCTCCTTGTCGTAGGGTAAAAAAAGTGCAAATATACATATCAAGGGGTAACAAATAAAGGTCGTAAAGTGGCTTTTGGTTCTCTAGTCACCACCATGAAGTGGTGGACGGTGCTTTGAAGAAAGCCCCTCAATTATCCGGATTAATGCCTAGAATAGATGGACTTGCAACTCAGCAGAGGCATAATATACTACGAGTACTTAAGGTAACGGAGAGTATACTATTATACGCTGCCCTGATATGGACGCAAGCTATGTATAAGACAAGGACTGCGGGGATACTTGCAAAGGTACAAAGATTTGCCCTTTTGTGACACCAGCGTACCGTATCAACAGAAGCACTGAACGTAATAGCAGGTATCCCACCAATAAAACTTTTATTAAAAGAGCGTCAAATGATACGCACGCAAAAGGTCCAACAGGAAACAACCGAAGTACTAAAAGCTAAGACTAGAAAAGCCCTTATGGCTCAGAGGTAAATGGAATAGGAAAGATCTACTAAAGGAGAGTGGACACAGAGTGGACAAGCAAAACACAGAATATGAGCATTGTCGATGGGGCTCCAACGACGATGCGGATCACACATTTTTTTAATGCACCACCTGGGAAACGGAAAGAATAACATTAAAGCGAACGTTAGAAGAGGACATCCAACCGGGGAACATAATAGAATTAATGATAAAATTGGAGACAAACTGGAAAGCTGTTGAAAAATTCGCCAATACGGTGCTACGAATAAAAGTGTCGATCGCTGAGACGAGAGAACAGCAACCACAAATAGCTTGAAATAGCGCACAAGAAGTGAGATAGAGGTCGCCTGAACCTCTATCCGAGAGAATTCCACTACTCAGGAGAGGGAGTAAGACAATATACCTGAACAGAGCTACCAGGAAGAATGCGCAAGTGATACCTCTGGAATCAGAAGAGGTGCTTGGGCTATGCCCTACGTGCAATAAAAAAATAAATAAATGGAAGAGTGAGTGAATGTGTAAAAAATATAAGAGCAGCAGAAAGGATCAAATCAGATTATTTCCCAATTAAAGCGAAGTGGAATGTTGAATTAAAAACAAAAGGCTGTGAATTTACAAAGAAAATACACAAGATGGCCAATCGGATAGAAAGAGAATAAAGAATGATGAGGGAAAAGTTAAAAGAAAGAAATTGGGGAAATATGCGGAAAATTATTGAGGAGCCTGAAAATAAACTGAGTCGCAAGAAAAAAAGTGATAACACGAAAAGGAAGGGGAAGATCCTCCTTGAGGAAGGAGGGGGACATTAATAACTGTTAATGTATTACAATATTGGATCTTGAAACGAATGGCATCAAATGTGAAGACGTAAAGAGAATCATCATATTCAAATAGAACTTATCAAAGTATTTAAAAAAGAAAACATATAGTTTTATACAAAACTATATTTATAATGTATAGAATAATAGAAGATTAAAGAGACCAGAGTTTGTTAAAGGAAGAGAAAATAAGAAAAAATGATAAAACAGAAAAATAACAAACTATGAAGCAACAGCTTCTTAGGAATCTGGATGGCCGAGTTCATTGCTAAGTTGCGAACAAGTTTCTGTATGTATGTATTAATGCATATCCAAACAGACGCATGCATACATGTAGAAATGTGATTGCATGCGATCGTGCGCCCGATGTTTATACTTTTAATACTTTTTGGTATGTGGAGTTCTACATATTTACAATAACATCGGTTCGAAGAATTACTTACTTCAATCTACAAGATATCTTCAAATATAACACCATTTTCGATTTCCAACTCTATTATCGCAAAAAAGTAGTCATATAATTTTTGCCAAATGCAAATATGTAGATCATCTCTGAGTAATATGAGAAATATCGGATAAAAACTAATTTATTCATTATGTAATGTAAAGCCACAAACGTTTAGATGAATAATTAAGATCGTAAAGAATAAACTAAAACATAAATTTCATATTCACGTAAAACTGGACAGATTATTACAGGAAGATATTCTTAAAAAACAAACTAGCGATGAGCAAAATTTATTATTATCCAAACTACATTTTCCTTCTCTTTATTTCTGCCTGAATCTTATGCATTAAATCCTCTACGTTTCTTTCCCAAACATACTCTCCAATTTTCGCTAATTCCCTCTCATGCTTATTCCAATCCATCTCTTCTTATTGTTTCATCCAATGCGCCCAATTATTTTTCCTTTTATCAACAATCCTACACATTCTCTCCTGTTTATCCTCCCAGTATCAATTCCCTCACTCTGGTCTTCCATACCAATTGCAGACAATAAATACTCAAGGATACCTCCTTTCGCTCTTAATCAATGAAAAATCCTTCAAAATTCGTCATATATATTAAAAAAAATTCCACTCAAAGGACAACTTTGTCTAGCCCCATATTCACTTCAAACCACTTTCCACTCTGGCTACATTATCTTCTACTCTCACCGCTTTCGTAGTAAACAGAGTAATGTCTGAAGACTACAGATTCTTCAAAGCTGTAGACTCCAAGATCATTATCATTTACAGAATTATAGTATATTTGTATAACATATTGTTAATGCTAACAAGGGCATCTAGAGGATGGGAGCCACTGCTTCTATACTCCTAAATATCTCTACGCAACATTTATAACGTATATTGGCTTTCAACCCAGTGGATTTATCTGGAGAGAAAGCACTACGGTGTTTATACTCCTAGATAATTCCACGAAAGCATTTTACTGTATTTTGATAGTACATGACAAAAAGTGTTAAAACTACCAGGGGATATCCGGAGCATGAGAACCATGTCAAATGTTTCTCATACTTCCTGATATCTCCACAAATATTTATATTTAGTTTTGTACTGTATTTCATATTATGTAATTGATTAGTGTTTCAGATGTAAGTCATACATTGTTCACATAGATACACGGGATTATCTGGAGGATGGAAACCACGTCAAATGTGTCCTATACTCCCTGATATTTCTATAACTGTACAGAGTAGATAAAGTATTTATAATTTAAATTTAAAACTCCCATAAAAATAAAGAAATCCTCTTTAAACCAATTAAATAAAGAATTTGATTAATTGCATGTTTTTATGTTCATATATTGTAAACAATATATTAGCTCAACACAAGCAAGATGGCATCAGCAAAAATAATTACCTAATAACATACTTAATGTTCTAAAGGTCCAAATGATTGATAATTTTTTTTAGTATCATTTATTAAAAAAATTTTTAATAAATGATACTTTTAACTTAGATGTAACGCTACATGTTTAATTCTTGATCATCTGCTGTTCTAGACTTAAAGGTAATCCAATATTTGCCGGGATTTTATTTATAATTAAATACGGTATTTAAAAAAACTCCCATCATCGAGCCAGCAAGTACAATTATAGCATCACTAAGCTCATACTCCCTCACTTACTCTTACTTTCACTCTTTCATTTATACATTCCTATCATCAATATAATTTTTCCAGATATAAGATACCTTATTCATCTTCTCCCACAATTTCTCTCATATTATTTTATCAAACGCAGATTTTAGGTCCATGAACAACATACCTCGCTTCTCATATTCCTCGCTTCTCATATTCCTCAAACTTCCTCGTTTCTTATATTTCCTTATATAATTAAATTAAGCCCGCCGCTGCCGGGTCCCAAATCCCGGTGGAGGTGGAGGAGTAACACGTCGATAAAAACCTTGGTCCACCTGGGTCCGGTTGGTAGCATCTCGAAAGGTCTCTTGGCTAGAGTTACTAGGTGAAAACAGATCAATGGCTTCAAAGGCGTATGAAGATATGTGGCACTGCGGCACTATCTCAACGGAGGCGAATACGGAAGAGTCAATCTGTGACAGCTGACAGCAGGACCGTCATATACCCGGAAGATATCCGGGTTAGGACGCCACTGCAAAGCGGTGGCTGATGATCCAAAAGCCGTGGAGAAGGCAAATCACCTATTGGTTGGGTCCCAAGATTAAAAATCTTGCATCCTCTGGAGAGTTTGTACGTAGAACTAACTACCCCACTCCGTAAAAAGAAACCTGTTACGAAACGAGAACACAGCCTCGGAATGGATCGGACTTTTCGGAAACGATTTATGCATGGAAATGGACTTGATTTTGGTCTTGAGACCTGGAATATGCGTGCGCACGCTGTATAAAGCAGGAGCTTTATACATCCTTACCGGCTAACGCAAAAAATACCGTGTGGAAGCTGCGGCACTAAATAGCACGGATTCGATGGCTGGAACATCTTCAGCGAATGCCAGAAGGCCGGGTGACGCGAAAAATGTTCACGCAACAACCGGAAGTTCAAAGATTGGTCACACAGAAAGCGCTGGATGAAAGATGTGGAGGAGGACCTGCAAAACATGCGCGTTAGAGGTTGGTGATGACGGGCGATGGATCGAGATGCATGGCGGGGCGGTGTGGAGAAGGTTCGAGCCTTCATAACTATTTATTTTGTTTCAAATAATGTCAAAATCTTTCAACTGCCCGAAGTTGGGGCATATTTGGTATATTTTCTTCGTGACTACGATATAAGTAATAAGCTACTTCTCAAAACGTATCCATGTCACTTCAGCATAATGCATAATGTGAGGCTGACCAAAGATATATCGACATCATAATGGAATTTTCGCAAGAAAAGCAGCACACTTTTCTTTAACGCTGTTCTGAAGAAACTTTGTGAAGAAACAATATATAGTTTTGATCTTCCTTTCTCTGAAATCGCAATGCAACACCACACCAAAACCATACTTGATTACTTTACTCCTGGCTCTTCAGAAATATTTTCTTTACTGTAATAATGTTTGTTTCCGGCGCAATCACTCCCATCTAGATCTACTATAAAATACCACGTCATTTTTAAAGCATTATTTTTTGTTGGCATTTTTCAAGCTTGTCATACAAATGATGGTTTCTTCCACTGATCGTTCCAATGGTCTTATCATGTGTGATATGATATTTTTCGTCATTCTGGCTATGTGTCACGCTCGTTCTATTTTAGTGATCCTTTGGGTTTTATCATATCACCGATTTTTGTTTGCTGCTGAATCCATTCGTTTTGTCTCTTTCGTGTAATTCCCATGTTGGGAGATGGTTCTCAGTAGAATTCTTGTAGCAATATAAATTGGCCAATGATATGCCTGATACCCATTTAAACAGTTTTTAGAAACGACAGTAACACCAGATATTTCTGTTTGATAAACTAGAAACATATGCCGAACAAATAAATGCTCAGATCACGGCCATATAATTAGATATTATACATTAGGCACAAAAAAGAAGACATAATGAAGCTAAGAGAACTATCGTTCTATAAGTCTATATGTAGAACTGTTCAAACGGCTTACGAAGAAGTCAGATTTTTCCAACCCCTAGAGCACATTGGATTTCGATTTGGTTATGTAACAAATAATCATTTGCAGATGGTGAAGTGTTTGATAGAAAAATACAATCAATACAAGATTGGAATAGCATTGGCTTAGGTAAACTATACAAAAGTATTCCATTTGACAGAAACGTGGTCATATTAGATGCTTTTACTGACAAGTTCAAGATTAGAAAAGGAATTTGATAGGATGTTGTTCACATCCGCTTCGAAAGGTATGATCAAAAAAAGTGTGTTGAAGCGAGATAATAGAAATGGAAAGTTGCTGAGTCATCCTCGTTTCGCCAGCAAATCTCATAGGAGCAAATCTAGAACAACTGGAAACAGAATTGTTGTAGCTATAAGATTAATCTCAAGAAATCGGTTTGGAGATGAAGCAATGAAAAAGCAAAATCTTGACAAATATTGCACATAACAAACTCATCAAAACTGAAGTTGTTATGTTATAGTAGTGATGTGGTCAAATTAGGATTATACAGCCAAATAGGACTTGACTCTGTAGCTTTCAGATAATTCAGATACATCTTCAAGACGCGTATGAACACTAGCTTGAAACAGAAAGTGTTGGATTCTTGTGTAGTAGCAGGTCTCACATATGAAACGGAAAGTCTAACATTACCAAAGGAATTAATAAAAAAAAAACTGTGAGTAGTATATATATGCAACTAAGTATGTTGGGAATTACACGAAAGAGACAAAAAGAATGGATTCAGCAGCAAACAAAAATCGGTGATATGATAAAACCCAAAGCATCACTAAAATAGAACGAGCGTGACACATAGCCAGAATGACGAAAAATATCATATCACACATGATAAGACCAATGGAACGATCATCACAAAGATGGACTGACGACATGAAGAAAGCGACAGGAACGACGTGAGAGCAAATGGCAATAAACCGAGAAAGATGGAGAGATTCATAAGAGGCCTACATCCAGCAGTGGATAGAAAGAGAGTGTAAAAACAGAAGGTTCTAGGGTAAGAAGCTCGAAATGTCATTTGAGAAAATTAAACCACGCTGAAAGGCATTTGAACGATCGCTTGAAGATAGTTAAAGAATATAACTTTTTAGGCATTGTACAACAGCTTTAGCGTAGATAAGGACACACGAAAATAACTAAACTCAGCAATACAATAAGTAGTAGAGAGTAGATGAAAGTCATTACGTTTTGTTCCTTAATTTTCCTTATTTACTTTGTTCTGATCTTACTTGGTTCTACTGTTACTTCATCTTCCTTCCCCCTTTCTTTCATTCCCTTACAATTTTCCTCATCACTCCAAAACCCTTTACCTTCCTGTTTCAAACACACTCTCCAATTCTCAACCTCTTCTCCCTCTCTTGCTCATTCTATTCTATTCCTGTACATTCTTTCTCCCAATGCTCACATCATTCCTCTTCCTCATTATACATAATATACATTCTCTGAGTCCATCCAATATTGATTTCCACTCCATCCACCATCTAGACCTTAAGTACATAGGCATACCTCCTTCCGCTCTTATACATTTATACTTTTTATCAAAGCTGTTTTTCCGTATTCTTTCTTCTCTCTCTTGCTTTCTTCGCTTGTTGTTCTCTTATTTTCATACCTTTCATTCTCTCTTTTACTTCATTTATTATGTCTCTGCCATATCATCTATTCAAAAACCATCTTATCCTTTCACACGCTTTTTATCTTCTCATAAACCAATCATTCCTACATATAACAAACATGAATGCTCAAATTATCGCCCAATAGCAATATTACTGGTGTTTTCAAAAATATTCGAAAAAATAATGGTAA
>WYDF02029423.1:0-12866 GCA_009867245.2 Adranes taylori
GTTGTTGAAGTGAACTAACATCTACTGATTTGTCTCAACCGAGTTAGTTCCGTTTCGTCTACTTATTAAGAAGAAAGCTGTAAATAGAGACATGCAATGTTTAATAGAATTTTGAAATAGCTTAAAGATCCAGGCGTGGTGTAGTTGTTAGGTCGAAGATTACGAACGACTACTAAAATGGAGTACTGATGAAAGTTACCGTAATACTTGAATTGCATACACATTTGATCGACAGGTATTTGTAATTGGACTATCTCATCTAATCGTCATTAATAATTTGCCTTTCTTGCTCCTCATACTAAAAACATTAAGAGTTTCCGTTGTTTTAAAAGTATGTTTTTACAATCACCGCTTTCTAACTAGTTAAAAATTTCATTAAGAAGCTTGCATGCCTATAAACATGCCTGTGTAGAACCTCACTGTAGGTAGAATATTTTGAGGATTAATTTATACAGATTATATATACCTCTGTGCGGATATGAATATTTGTCTCGCAAATCCGTTCATCCTTAGCGATAGAGGTAATTGTATAGTTTAAAAATGATTTTCGTCTGGCAATAGCTACCCGGCCGATTACATAACTGTAACACCTGGATAATTTTATTTAATATTTAAGTATAATTTAAATGTTTAATAAAACGCTGCTTTGAACTTGGTTAACCCCCTTCCCTAAATACGTCACTGTTTACAAAACCGCATTTAAATAAATGTTTGAATACAGATGTTTACTATGTTAATGCTGTCAAGCTGAAAGATTACTATAGATGGCAAAATATTAAATCCAAATGCATGCTAACTATGCTATTCTACCATGGTTAAATCTATGCGTTTCTGTGCTAATCGATTATTGCCCTAAACAACTATTGTGCTAATTGAATTTATTAGATGAGTTTAAGGTGACAGTCAAAACTAAATAGATCAACCTTTGTTTTATGCAAAATATAATTAAACGTTTGACTTCCGGTATATGAAAGATGGAGTGGCGGTACGTCTACGGTTTTTTTAATATTCTTGAATTTCGCGGCATTCAGAATAAACAATAAAATTGTTATCGGTATGCTGAGGAAACGGAACAAGAACACAAGGGTAATTTGCAATGGAATTTTTGTAATACTTTCGCCGTCTTTAAGTTTGTTTGTTTATCAGACGGCTGTATAAAATTTAAATTCCATCCGATGATTCGTAACACATTAACCTAAATTTATTTAAATTAATCCTTTATTTCTATCGATAGTTAATGTATTATATTTCGACATTTTTTACCAATTGTACTCTCATTAACAATAGTAATTTCAAATCTATAGTTATAAGTTCAATATGGAGAGAAATGTTAAAATTAAAATAATCATATTTCCATAAAACTCAATGCATGGAATGACTTATAATAATAATTCGACCAATCAGAAAGCGATATTTGCATTAGAGTACGCTATCTGGTGACTACGATTAATACGCATTATGTATAATATGTACCACTGCTTTATGTTGGTTGCCTGTACGATATTATAGTTTTTTAACAACCAACTCATTTTTACGGAGTACTTTGAACGCGCAACTTGCACAGAACGCAGTTGTTTTGTTTATTTTTTACCTCACTTATTAGTTTACATATTTCATATAATCCGGTGTATTACAAAACGCGATGCTTCATGTTTTATTTGTGTTTAGCTAAAATATTATAACATTGTTTATAATTCAATATTTTTTCAATTTTTGTATTCGGTTTAATATAAATTTTTTAATTCTATTAAATTTATGGAGACAATTTCGGCCAGAAGGTAAGTGACTTTGATTTGAAACTATCTTTTAAATTATGTATAATCTTTTGCTTGCTGTTATTAAAGAAGATGTAGGTTTTTAAGTTTTTTTCGAATTTAATTTTTGTACGCCTCTTTCCTTTACATTACTATAAAATGTTTATACGCAAATGAAAGTGTGGATATATCAAGTGAAATAAAATCATGTCAGGTAGTTTGTATCCTTCAAAAATTTGTTGCTTTTGTATGTACTATGCATTATTTCCTCATCAGGATGAACATAGTAATTTTGTTTACTCTTTCCATCGATAACAACCATTTCTCATCAATATGAACGTGGCCCAACAGTTTTGAAAATGCTATTAACAACGGTTTTAATGTGGTCTGCACTTTTGTTATTCTGCCATAGAAAAATTCTTTGCAATGACTTCTTCCAATACTCAATGAATAGTGCTTTCCGATTCACCAGGATTACTGCAAATACTCCAGAAGATGAGTTGATCTCTGAGCAACTGAAAGTTCTCACGATTATATTTTGAAGCAGCTTCTGTTTTCTCATTTTCTTCTCAAATTTCCTATTTCTTTTTTTACTTCTTTTTGCTAGGTGCCAAATTTGGTCTTTGAGGATACATCAAAAGGCCGAGTGATTGCGTTTATTGCACTACTCCAGCTTTCCATTGCTGAAGCTCCAACCATCTCTGAAGGATGCTTTAACAAACGTTTGATAGTTTATGTTGAGACTAACTTCATGCAACTTCAAATTTTTGCAGCCTTTTAAATTTCTTACCTATTTATACATGAACTTGTGAAATAACATTTTTTGTTCTATTTGTACAATAATTTGTTAAACAATTAAAATCGCGCACTGCTTGTGTAATGCATTTAGTTTCTTATAATCTGCATGCACTGCATCTACTGTCTCCAATGAAATATCTTCAATTGGAGTCAATAAAAAAAAAAACTTGTATATATTTCGGAGACTACCTATTAAGTTTTCAAATAAGTTTTGTTTAATCTATTTGAATACTTTTTGGTTTAATTTTTTGCATTGAACGATCATTCAGTGCTTAAGAGTTAGGGAGGGATTTAAAAAAAAAGGATGATTCAAGTTAGGCGTTTTGTTTGACTTGAAAACAAATTCGATATTTTAAAAACTAAAGAATCCTAAAACGTAAAATATTCTTTCCTACAAGTTTTCTTCTATCTACTATTGTTCAGGAATTATGTGTTGACTCCAGGTTACCAGTGGAGCATTTTTTAAGATATTAGTGGCTATATCTTTGGAACCATTAGAGGTGACTCCTCATGTTTGGTATCATTTTGAAGAGAATCACAAGGGATATGTGTAACAATATACAGGGTGTTAATAAAAGGTTTTTTGAAATTTTTTTATTGCTCGCAATGTATGAGTATGTTCAATTACTCGTATTAGTAAAATTGATCTCTCTAAGGGAGGTTTATTCATTTTCCAGTAAAGTGGAAAGTAGCGTCACTTGGCATATAAAATCTTACTTAACAAGTAAAGTGTATATTCATATTCAAGTAAGATTTAATTCTCAAGTAGTTAGTTACTGACAAGATAATTTACAGGCTGGACAAACTATCCTATAAAGTAACAAGTAAGGAAAAAAACATTTTAATGTAGGTTATGTGACGTTGTCTAGGATTATTTGTTTGTGAGAGATTTTTACTAATATAATGGATTTATTTGAAGATTTTGAGGATGTTTTAGAGAATGATATTGTTAATTTTATAAATTGAGATAGACGACGTTATCAAATACTTAACAGATATAAACAGAAGATAATTTTAGTAAATATGATATTATTAAATTTATACGTCGATAGAATATCCACTAGCATCCTGATTTCATCGTTAGAGAAATTTGCCGATTATTCTCTTGTCTTTTCTTCCATTTTCTCTAAAATATAACAAGCAGGTTCTGTAAAATATAAACACCTACAAAAATATGGGCTAAATAATGTTGCAGCATAATGTATTTTATTTGGTGACATATAAATCATAACTTACCTTTAATTGTAATTGTAATGCTATGAAATTTCGTTCAATAGCGCGGTTCGTTTTTAAGGTTAAGAAACAACGGCGTTGTAAATACTATCAAGCATAAACAATGTGCTATTCTTTTCTATCGTACGATTCGATTATATTTTGTATCTCTTTCTGAAGTTCCACAAATATACCATTTGTAAAAACATTTAATTCTTTCAAGTAACTTATCTAACCATTATGATTTTTGGACAAACCGAAAAACCGGAATCGTATAAATATGTTCCCAAGTATAGTTTTTCCGTCTTTCATAGGAATCGAGTTGGCTTATTCGCTTAAATATTAAAGGACCTTTTGACACAAGACATTTAAAATAAATTACAATAACAGTTTTTGAGAAAATTGGCAGCAAAATTTGCAGAACAAAGAACACCCCGTATATATGTTAATTTATAATTTTAGCAAAAAGTGTTTTAAACAAAATCGAATGAGCTTTAGGTAGCCTATCTTCGATCTTTTATACTTTCTGGGATATGACTAAAAGTTTGTTAAACTTTCAACGTGGCAACGTCGCGTTCTATAGCAGATAGAGACGTGAAACTAACTTCATTAGACGCACAATACAACATACTATATCTGCAAAATTTCATCCCACTAGTTTGAAAACTGAAGTTCTGAATAAAAATGGGTCCTGCAGTTTAGAAGTTCTTTGAACATACATGGATACGCATAGCAATTGAAAATTAAGCCCTTTTAAATTTTAAAACGAGTTTTTGCTGTGGTCTGGTCCTTATTGACCCAATTTTAAATTACGTATGAACGGATTGCAGTGAAATGAATACAAGAGACGTACTAAAGTGAAATACAAAAATATGTTCAAAACATGAATTCTATATCTTTCATATACATTTTTGGGGTAATAAATATTTAAATTCTTAGTTATAAAGTAATGGGATCAACACTAAATAGATCAACCCTAGCTTTATGTAATATATAGTAAATCTTTGACTTCTAGTATATGAAAGATGGGATAGCGAACCTATCAACAAATTTCGTGACATGCAAATATATTGGGGTGTGTACCATTAGATTTTATAATGCTACAAGAAATAGGTAAAAAAAGAAAGCTAATTTGTTGTCTGAAGACCTAAAGCCCGCATTTTACACGTTAATAAGAGAGCAACTGGGAGAAGATGGAGAAAGTGGGTATATCAGAGAAAATGATAAGGATGATAAAAGGAATGTATGTGGGAATGAAAGTAAGATCCAGAGCAGAAGAAAACGTATCAGAACGGTTTGAAGTTACTAGGGATGTAAGGCAAGATTGTCCAATGAGTGTAAATTGCATGGCTAGTAGTAGAGAAGAAATGATGGATATGTTAGAGAGAGTGAGAAGATACATGGAAGATACATGGACATATATAGGATACATGTTGGCTCAAAATGGAACATGCAAAGAGATGTTTAAATGGTGGCGAGAAAAGCTAGGATGGCAATGGAAAATGGGAAGGAAAGTTTGGAGAATCAGTGAAAATGAGAACAAATATGATGGATGTATGTGTTAGAAATATAATAATGTATGGGGCTGAAGTGTGCGCTGTATGTGAAAGAAATGAGGTGAAAAGAGTCCAAGCACGATGTCTGAAACGAATAATAGGAGCTGAAACGAATAATAGGATCTACACCCCGTGCAGAAATTCGATAGGTATAAATGCTGGGTGGACGTATTCAAAATAATGTTAAAGTTTGAGATGAAAGTGTGTACGGATGAGAGTGACAGCTTGGTGAAGAGGGTATATTGGACGGGATTGAATGAAGGAAAAAAGAATGTGAAAGGATAGGATGGTCTTTGAATAGATGGTACGATATGCTACATGCAATATGGTGGATAAGAGAATAATTGCGAGGTTTAGATGTGGAAGCGAGGAGGTGGGAATCTATTGGATGCAGAAAGGAAAAGATTCTGTAGGATTTGTTATGAGGAAGAGGAAAGATGGGAGCATTGGGTGAAAGGATTTAAAGGAATAGAATGAGCAAGAGAGAGAGAGAGGGAGAAGAGGCTGAGAAATGGAGAGTATGTTTAGGTCAGAAAAGTAAAGGAGTATTCTCAGGAAAGTATTCCCTGGAAAATTTTAAGAGAAATAAAGAAAAGGGGAGGATGAAGGACAATTGAAAACCCTCTTTGAAATATTTTATTTTTGTTAAAAATGATTTCCATCTACCCTCTTCGACTTCTATTTCTTATTGTAATTTACTTATTGTATTACTGTGGTATTGGTAGGTTCCTAGACAAAGTATTGCAGGTAAAGTAAATATTAAAATGACATATCTTAATTCCTACAAGGAAATGTGTAAGTTCCTAGATGAACTTATTGGTTTAATTATCCATAATTTACTGCTCTTGGCATGTAGTAAATAATCCTTTGCACTATAGTCAGACCTGGCAATTTTTACAAGATTGATGTTTTTATCCATTTACTGTAATTCCGTTTACTGAATAGAAAAGATTCTGAATAGAATCGTTTCTATTTAGAAAATATTCTAAATAGAAAAAAGTATTCTCGATTCGTTAAAACTTTCAACTTGTTTTTAGGGATTCTAGAATTTCATTTCCGGATTTCGGAAGTTTTGGATGAACATTGAGTTTTTCATTATGTATGAAAATTGAGTCTTTCCAATGTCTTGTATCGTTAAGCGTTTTCTTCTGGATGCCATGGCAATTCTTTACGATTTTTCTTAAGCATCTAATATGGATCTTCTGTAGCTTTCCTTTTACAAGCGTTATTTACTTCTTGTCATTTTAAAGTATGCTGGATTGAATGATTATGATGAAAATTAGCCTTATTTATATCAGAAGCACTCATCGCGTCTATTTTATTACGTATGTTTATTACGATGTTCCATGTTACCACATGTAACTATACAATAAATATTTACCAGCATCCCATTTTAGTATTTTATTTACCGGCAATATAACTCTTTTAATTTAAGCCTTTCCGTCTAGGAACTTACGTATCTCCCTACAGGAATTAACATTTTTTTTTTATTCAACGTGATTTGAAAAATTGTATTATTTTAATGTTAGAATTGTAACAGAACTTATGCCAATAAATGTTTACTATATACTATATATTACGGCTGTGGTTCTCAACCGGTGTTCCGCGGAACGCTTGTGTTTCTTGAGGTTAGACAAAGCGGTCCGTTAAATTAAAAAATATATAACCAAAATTTCATGTTATAAGTTTTCGTTACAAGAAGAGGAAAAATTGATTACATTTACATTAGATCGTACGCTCAAAATGAAATTTAGCGAAATAACATTTGGATTTCTGTTCAAACTGTGTATAAAACTATATTTGAAAATACATTTTCAGAAAGATAAATTTATTATATAGAATAAACTTGTAGCAATTTAAAATTCATCTTCTATAACTGTTCTTAATCAAATGTTATCCGAAAGATGTCTCCTACATTGATTAAAAAAAAATTGTAGAGATACAACTGTAAAATTATCAAATTGACTATCATGGGGTAATTTTGGAGTGATGGGATAATATTATGTTGCAAAGAATGAATTTATAGATACTTTTTTTTCTTAGATAAACATATGTCCACACTTATATTTTTTACGACGGTGTTCCGCAAAAATCTTGAAAAATTGTAAGTGTTCCGTGATACTATAAAGGTTATGAACCACTGTAGTAGGGTGTACTGAACATTTTAACTTCACGCTACTACGAACTCAAAATCATATGAGTTCGCCCATTGTTGTATTTTGAATAGAGCTTGTTTTAAGAGAAAATGACATCAGCAAGCTATCTTTGCATGCATATTTAACAAATGCATGTTTTACATTATTTATAAATGACATTATCTAATACAGTTCTTTAAATTAAATTATAGTCAACTAAAGAACATGCTCTTTCTTCGGTAATAATTTTATTGTTTGGATTACCACTGGGTCATTCCACTCCTATTAGATAAAACGGTATATAGTCTCCTTGATATTGTTTCCACCGATGTTTTACAATCTGCGTAAAAGAAATCCCTCCGAGGTAAAAGAAATCCAAATTTCAAGTAATTTGATCTTTAAAGATTCAATTATGTTAGATGGTCTTTTTCTGAGCTTCTTCTTCATATTGTGCCATAATGTCTCAATTGTAGAGAGATCTGGGCTAATTGGAGTCCAACCTAATAATGAAATATTGTTTTTGTTAAACCAAGAAGTCACGCTTTTCGAAGTATGACATTTGCTCCATCTTGTGGGGAAAATAAATGTTTCGCCAGATAACTACAAGATGCGTCAACTTGTGGTTTCAGATACGGCGTTAAAATTTCCAAAAATTTTTTTTGTTCATGCAAAAAGTTAATTTTTGTGAATCGCCGTTATCAGAGGTTTTTCTTTCGCCTAACAAATTTGAACAAAAGTAAGTGAAGTCACAATTAACTTATTTTATTGAAATTAAATCCAAATGATTTAATGAAATTAAATCCAATTGATTTAATGCACGTCATGCAAGTTGACTTGGAGTAATTATTAGAGTAATTATTGATTTATTCCAATTATATTTGACTGATTTATACCATCTTACAGTTTTCATGACGATTTTTGCGCAATATGTGGCTTAAACTGCGATTCTCGGCACTGTTACTTTAGATTTTCTTCCTCGGTGAAGTTTTGTTGCAACACTACCACTTTTTTATCCAAATTTAATATAATACACACTGGATAAAGAAAAATTTGTAATTCTTTATTTAGCATATTTGTTGGCATATACCAGGTTTGAACAAATTTTTTATAACTTGGCGTAATCGTCAGAATTTTTTTTCTTCTACCATCTTTATTTTATAAACGATCTAAATTTAACAAATACTTCCGAACATATAAAATGACACTGAAACCAAGAAGTAATTTATCATACATTGCCTTAACTAGTTTTTATTATTCGTGTGCTGATTAGTTTAGTAAAGGTACGTTCTGAAATCTACATTGTTTATATTCTTTAGTATAATTATATAAATAATTTTATTGCAAGATTTATTAATATTTTCAATACAGTTACAATAACAAATAAATGTTTTTAATGTTTTAATAAAGTGTACCTCCTTGTTTTTACATTTATTTATTTACTACCGGTTTCGGCTTTTGGCCCTTGTTATTGATTAAAAACAATCATGAAATGAATTTTTAAAATCAGAATAAATTTGTAGGTTTTTCCGGAACTCGAATCAAGTATTTTAGAGACTTTAAGGAATCACCAGTTGCTAGATAACCCAGTTTTGTATCTACTAGGATTGCCGTTCTCATTTTCGAATTGTCTCTTTTGAGCAGTCCATTTACCATCTGTAGTACATTTAATCATCAAAATGGACACAGTTTAATCTCGAAATATTTCGATAAGCCAAAGAATTCTTGTCCTTCAACTCTTTCAGCAAACTGCAAGATGCACCATATTTCTCACGTCTTTCTATCCATGGTTTCTCCCACGTTTATCTATGCCTCAATTTGTGAGTTTCGTTTCTTTTTAACTCTGTTTTGATATCATGAGCTAAAACAACGTCTCTCACGCGAACTCATTCGATATTTTGTAGATACTGAAACCAGGAACCAACGGGATACTTGCAGCTAGTTCACTAGCGACTATGATGAGACACCCCAGCGAGTAGCGAGTAAAGTTGCCCAGTTTTCAATTTTACTTGCAGATTGTTCATAATCTGCTAGTTAGCTAGCGAACACAATTACACTGGACGAGTTTATTGGCAGCTAGTAAATTCTCCGGCTAGTAACTAGTACGAGAGATGTCATTTTAATTTTGCATATAGCTTTAGCAAAAAGCAATAGTTTAAATTTCAGTTTTTTATTGTTCTTCACAGCACTTGCCAACCATTGTCAGTGTACTTTTGCATTCGCTCAAACCAGTTGTTAAAGCACTTATTCCACTTTTCAATGGGTATGCCCGAAATGGTCATTTGGAAAGCATTAACTGCAACTTCATGTGATTGAAATCGTTGACCACGCAGTGCATTCTTGATGGCGAGAAATAAAAAAAAATCGTTGGGACATAAGTCAGGGCTGTACGGAGGATGGTTAAGCAGTTCGATGTTTTGTTGCTCCAAAAACTCCAATGTTTGTCGAACAGTGTGAGTACTCGCATTGTCATGGTGCAGGACGGCCCGACACTGTGCGTTGTTTTCTCGCAGCTTAGAAATGATTTCTGGCAAACAAACGGTTGTGTACCAACTAGCAGATACCGTCCTTCGATTTTGTAAAGGAATTGTAGCCACATATCCCAATTTTGATACCAAAGTTGCGACCATGTTTTTCGACACACTGTGGGGATGGATGACTTTGGTTGGCTTCTCCTCATCTTGAAACACCCAAACAGTAGACTCACGTTTATTCTCGGGTTCATATGAATAAATCCAAGACTCTCACCACTAACGATGTTGTACACATTTTTGGAGTAGCCTCTGTTGAAACGATTCAGAGCCGCCAATTGTTCGTCGGTCAACAGAGGGGATCTAACTAGAAACAATTTTTTACGCCCAATTTATCATGTAACATTTTTTGGCTTGAGATCTTAGAAATGCCCGAGGAATACTCGATCTCCCGGTAAGTTACATGTCGATCTCTATTAATCATCTTGCGCACAGCATTTACGTTTTCCTGGGTGACCACTGATTTTGATGGACTTGGCGTAGGATCATCGCTGAGATTTGTGCGTCCTCGTTTGAATTCAGAGTACCAACGGGAAATTGTCAATTGATGTGATGCTTCATTACCAAACACAGCAACCAACTCGACAAGACATTGTTGTTGCCATAAACTTCTTCGAAAGTTGTAAAAAGTTAGCGCTCGGAAATGCTCTCGATTCAATTCCATGTTTCTGAACGCCTTGCTAATTTTAAAAATTGACTGTGACTGTGACTAAAAATTGTGAAGTGGTTTCACTTATTGTATTTTGACGAAATTTTCAACATGTGTCAATTAATGTTGAGGTTAATTTCTGATCCATCCATTGATTATCCAAGACCTTTAATATATGTTCTCGTAGGAGTAGATATAGGAATCGGATCATACAATACTTTGCAGAAATCATATGGACTCTTGCGAAACAAATTTATTTTATTAAAAAAGGAATCAAGCAATTATTCATTTGCTTTTTATTTTTCTTAATTTATAAGTATTCCAAGATTTTAGGTACATCCGAGAATACTATTTGGACGATAATTTGAAAAGCAATTTGGATCAGCTTTTTTCCTATATAACCTATATTAGATCTTAAAAAATTCTTATGACTATCGTAAATTACATATGCAAATATTTAAAATGGTTTAATAATAAATACGTGAATAGTTATTGCAGCAAATATTTTACATCTTACAAACTACTGCAACTTAATAAATGCTATTGTGAATGGTGAAACTGTATTGTCCAAAAGAAGGTTACGCTAGTTGTATGTAAGTATGAAAAAATTAGTGCTAGTGTGTTAAGAACTATTCATTAGGCAGCGCCCATTAAGTTACCAAGTTTGGCAAAACACTAAAAGCAAAGGGGTGTGTATGTTACCTTAATAGTTAAAGAGTATATTTACGAGGATTGGTCGGGAACTACGTGGCCTAACACAGAAATGGCGCGAATTTGCAGGAATCTTCTTTATCATTCTGCAGAATTATCCTTTAATAGGTTAGATATGATGGTACAGAGCGATCTGTCAATTAGTCTGTACGCCAAAGTGAACGTTTTGTGTGATTTTGTAAACAATGGAAAAAACTGTGTTGGAGCAATGATAAAGTACTTTCATTTGAAAGGCTAAACACCTTCCGATATAAAAGCATAGCTGGATTCAACATTATTGGAATCCGCTCCTTTGTTTTCAATGGTTAAACAAAGGAGCAAAATCTGAATCGTTTGAGTGTTTCTCGCGACCTTTTGGCACGGTTCCGCCGCAATCCGAAGAACTTTTTACGCCGTTTTCATAACAGTCGCTGAAACCTGGATCCACCATTACACTCCCGAAACCAAAGAATAGCCCAAACAACGGACACACAAAGGTTCTCCGCCCCCAAAGAAGGCAAAAACAGTTTTGTCAGCATGAAGGATTTTGGCAACTGTGTTTTGGGATTCTCATGGAATTATTTTGGTTGACTACTTAGAAAAGGGGAAAACAATAAATGACGAGTATTATACCAATTTGTTGCAACAATTAAGCGACAAAATCAAAGAGAAACGGCCTCATTTGGCAAAGTGCTTTTCCATCAGGATAACGCACCTGCCCACAAGTCTGCAATTGCAATGAACAAAATTAATGAATTGGTATTTGAATTAGTGCCTCATTCGCCCTATTTCCAAGATTTGGCTCTCAGCGATTATCATCTGTTTCCAAATCTGAAAAAATAGTTCGGCGATAAGAGATTTTCGTCTGATTCCAAGGTAATCGCTGCTGTACATAGCTATTTCGAGGACTTGAATTCATCGACCTACAATGAAGGCATTGCTAATTTGGAATATCGTTGGAATAAGTTTTTTGTAAAAAAAACTTGCGTTTTCTTTGTTAAGTCACTTAGTTACCGAACATTCCTCGTATATAACACTAAGTGGTCTTGCTTGCTTCAGATAGTTTAACCAGTTACATTTACCCAGCAATACATTTTTTTAACACCACCCTATAATTTTTTATAGATCAGTCATGATTTACTTGTGATTTACATGTAGTTTTATCAGTCATGATAAAACTACACTGTACATAAACAGTCTTTAAATTAAGGAATCACTAGCGTTTTATAATCTATATATGTATCTTAAAAATTCTTCGTGGTCATTTAAATTAAATAATTTACAAACACTAATAGCTTAAGTCCCAATTTTGTTATTATTATTGTTAAGGTACTCTGCAGAAATATCGCTCCAGAGCAATGCAGGCTTATTACACTTTTTTCCCCTGATGGATAAGTTATACCAGTCCGACATATCTGTGTCTTACACCAGTTTCAGTATTTCCTGGTGGGGACATTCGTATATAATATAATATTAACCTTTATTGGCATAAAAAACAACTACATTCCTCAATATACAAAGAAAATATTCACAATAATAATACC
>WYDF02029434.1:0-12866 GCA_009867245.2 Adranes taylori
GTCGCTGTGTGGTTGGCTGCTCATACAACAATGTGTCAGAACTCACACAACAATGTATACGGAAAGAGAATAATGTGTTATGGCTCAACCGTACGACATCACACAAAGTAGAATTTTGATCGCCGGCTTCGGGCTTATAAATAGTCGTGAAATTATTAAATTAATTTAGTTCCTAATTTTGCGATTCGAAGAAAGTTAGCCAGCAGCAACAGTCACCGACAGCAAGCAACCAAGCCGAGCCGATAATCAGCGACAACACACAACATCTATCACGTTTGCTGCCCACAAAAATTGAAACTTCTCGACTACTTATATACTTAGTTACCCGTGCCCTTAACGAGTCCACTAGGGCCGTGGAACGAAGAGTAGTTCCTCAAGAGTGCGATCTGACGTTAAACTGATCTGGTTCCTAAGATTTATATTTCCGAAAAATTATTTCTAATCTAGTATAACTTAGCGGACGCGCCATTTATCACATCGCTAAACTTCAATTCGTCGCGCGTGACAGGTCACAATTCCTTAGCCCACTTCCATGGCCACCGTGCTGCTGGCTTTAGTTAATAATGCCTTTTGTGGGGTACGATATGTGCTGATTTTGGCACTATGTCTTTATAACCGGTTCAACCCACATCCCCAGTTCTGCTTACCAAACATGTTCCACTAAACCTCTTTGCTATCTATCCGCTTGCTACGAAGCATGATAGCTAAAAAAAACACACACATATTAAGCATTAAAGTCAATATCAACTATTATTGTTATGGATCATTAGTATCCATAAGAAATCATGAGGTAGAATAAAAAAGAGGTTGAGGTAAAGGAATCTTTATTTTGTCTACGATTGGCTTCTCTCCAGTTACTGTCAGGTAAGGTTCTCCACTATACTACGGCTGAACACAAAGATCGAAGAAGAGCTCAGCTCGGTCCTCAGTCCAAATCAATGGAACGCCATTTACGAAAATCTTCTAGAATTGGACAAAATTTCACGGGAAATTTGAAAGCATTTATTGCAATGATCAAGGAATGAATGGATAGAGAGCCCATGAGAGCTTATGACAAAAATATTTCTATGCTCTAACATCAAATGCCATTTAGCAAAAAGTAAAAGCAATTTAGGAGTAATGCTCATGGAGTCCGACTAAGAAAACAAGCAGAGTTAGTACTCAAATCGCAAGCTCCATGCCTCGAATTAGTAAGGCCGTCACAGTTGAATTCAAACTTCTACATAATGTTGTACAGTCTAGTGGTTTGTATGCGACACCAATATAAGCTGCCTCCAGCCAAGAGGCAGATAGTAACTTTATACCATTCCAGTAAGATTATTGGTTCTAGAAAGACTCTTAGCATACCTCCAGGTTATAACCTCTACAAAGGGATAATAAAGAGAATGAAATCTGATTCTATTAGTCGGAGAGTATCCGACCTGTACCAGTAGCAATAAAAATAGCACGGAACATAGAATCTTTAGACTACATAGAACTAGAAAACAAGATACGATAACATTCAATTAATTGGTATTTTATTAGGGACCATTTACACGAATCATAGAGAAAAAACAACTTTCATTATGTCTTGAACTGCTGTAGGTGCAGTGTGAGCCGTTGCCGGCATGAGCCGCGAAGCAGACTCAATTTCCAGTCGGTTCAGGAATTTTGACCGGATTCTCTTTCGACTTGTTCGTACGTATGCGACATTTATACAGATTACAAGTAGCCTCAGGGTCGAATATGTCACATTCAATCAAATAACACAATATTATTAACTCTATTGTTTAGCTTCCAGCTGAATACACAAATGTTTTGTTATGTAACTCGGTCGGTTAAATTTAGCTCCTCATTCAATAGAAGTATTCAAAACAACTGCAAATTTCATATGTATATTCATTACGATTATGAATATGAATATACACGATTATGTAACGATTATGCGTTACGATTATGAATAACCATAT
Organism: Adranes taylori; assembly: GCA_009867245.2. NCBI lineage: Eukaryota > Metazoa > Arthropoda > Insecta > Coleoptera > Staphylinidae > Adranes > Adranes taylori. Next base: position 1,950 of record WYDF02029434.1, read on the forward strand.
GTCTTGACAAAGATTGTTTTAGTCTGAAACTAGAATCACAATCTAAACATTTGCATAGTTTGTTGCAGTATGAATAAGCTTGTGTTTATTTAAATTACATTTATATCGCAACGTAGACTCGCATTCTAAACATTTGGAAGATTTTTCGCCAGAATGCATAAGCTCGATGTTATTTAAATTACATTTTTGCTTGAAAATACTCGCATTCTAAACATTTTTCTGGTTTTTCGTCAATATGAATAAGCTTCTGCCTATTTCAAGTACATTTATGCCTGAAAGTAGACTCGCATTCTAAACAATTGTATGATTTTTCGCCAGTGTGAACAAGCTCTTGTTTATTTAAATTTCACACGTGTTTGAAAGTAGACTCGCATTCAAAACATTTGTCTGGTTTTTCGTTAATATGAGTAAGCATGCTTTTATCTAAATTACAATTTTGTTTGTACGTAGAATCGCAGTCTAAACACTTGTATGGTTTTTCGTCAGTATAAATAAGGTTCTGTTTGTTTAAATTACATTTTTTTGCTTGAAAGTAGACTCGCATTCTAAACATTTGTATGATTCCTCGTCAGTATGAATACGCTTGTGTTTATTTAAATTGCCTTTCTCCCTGAAATTATAATCACATTCTAAACATTTCGATGGTTTTTTGCCAGTATGAATAAGTCTTTTTAAGCGCTATACTTTTTCAGGGCTACTAACTTGGGTAGGTGAGTTGTTACACACTCTTAGCCATGGCCACCGTCCTGCTGTCTTTACTTAGTAGCGCCTTTTGTGGGATCCTACATGCGTTGATTTTGGCAGTACAATTTTACGATCGGTTCATCCCGCTTCGCCAGTTCTGCTTACAAAATGGTTCATCCAACGTCTTTACTATCTATCTACTTGCTACGCAGCACACTAGAGCCACTAAAAATCACACACATTAACCAATAAAGTCACTATCAATAATTATTGTTTTGGATCATTACTGTGCGCAAGGAATCATGAAAGTGTAGTTTCAGGTAAAGGAACCATCATTTTGTCTACGACTGACTTCTCTCCAGTTACAGTTACTGTCAGAGAGGATTCTAGTGTCGCAGAGGGCTATACTACAGCTGAACCTGAAGAGAGATCCGCATTCAAAATAAGTATTCAAAACAAGTGTAAATTTCGTATATTCATTACGATTATGAATATGAACATACACGATTATGTCACGATTATGTCACGATTATGTGTCACGATTATGAGTCACGATTATGTGTCACGAATATGAATATACATATGTCTTATCAAAGATTATTTCTGTGTAAAGGATCACCCAAACCAACGCGAAACATTCGCAAATTTTCGATGACGCAAAATTTAATTCGTCGTGAAAAATTCGCAGCGACAGCAAATGTTTCGCGTTGGTTTGGATGATCCTTAAAACTACAATGAGACTCTAAACATTTGTACAGTTTGTCGCCAGAATGAATAAACTTGTGTTTATTTAAATTACATTTATATCTGAAAGTAGACTCGCAATCTAAACATTTGTTAGGTTTTTTGGCAGAATGAATAAGCTTGAGTTTATATAAATTAAATTTTTGTTTGAAAGTAGACTCGCATTCTAAACTTTGTATTGTTTTTTCACCAGAATGAATAAGCATATGTTTATTTAAATTACATTTTAGGTTGCAAGTAGACTCACAGTTTATGCATTTGTATGGTTTCCCGTATGAATGAGCTTCTGTCTATTTGAATTATATTTTTGTTTGAAAGTAGACTCGCATTCTAAATATATGTATAGTTTGTCTCCAGAATGAATAAGCTTGTATTTATTTAAATTACATTTATATCTGAAAGTAGACTCGCATTCTTAACATTTGTAAGGTTTTTTGGCAGAATGAATAAGCTTATGTTTATATAAATTACATTTTTGTTTGAAAGTAGACTCGCATTCTAAACAGTTGTATAGTTTGTCGCCAAATGAATAAGCTTCTGTTTATTTAAATTAGATTTATATCTGAAAGTAGACTCGCATTCTATACATTTCTAAGGTTTTTAGTAGAATGAATAAGCTTGTGTTTATATAAATCACATTTTTGTTTAAAAGTAGACTCGCATTCTAAACATTTGCTAGTTTATCGCCAGAATGAATACGCTTGTGATTATTTAAATTAAATTTATATCTGAAAGTAGACTCGTATTCTAAACATTTGTAAGGTTTTTTGGCAGAATGAATAAGCTTATGTTTATATAAATTACATTTTTACTTGAAAGTAGATTCGCATTCTAAATATTTGTATAGTTTTTTCGCCAGAATGAATAAGCATATGTTTATTTAAATTACATTTTAGGTTGAAAGTAGACTCGCAGTTTAAGCATTTTTATGGGTTTTCGTCAGTATGAATAAGCTTCTATCTATTTGAATTATATTTTTGTTTGCAAGTAGAATCGCATTCTAAACATTTGTATGGTTTTTCGCCGTATGAATAAACTTGTGTTTAGTTAAATTGCCTTTCTCCCTGAAACTATAACCACATTCTAAACATTTCTACGATTTTTTGCGACCATTGAACGACCTTTAATATCTACCCACTTGGCTTATGGCACGTTAGCTAATGGAAACATTAACCAATAAACTCAATATCAAAATTTATGCGTATGGAATCATAATCCATTATGAAACGACATAAAAAAGATTTGGCCAAAGACTATAGAATTGAATAATTCCATAAACATAAATGTAAAAAGCATAGGGGGGGGGGGCATATAGTTGATATTATAAGTGAGCTTAATGTAATATTATATTATGTTTAAGTTTAAGGTAATAACCTAAAGGGCCATTTTACAACCTAAAACGTGCAACCGATAGTTGTTCTGAATAAATAAACAGTGCGGATTTTATCGATTCGTATATATATATTATACATATGAGTTTGCGAACGACATGGCTCGTTAAAAAAGTAATTTTTCTTCGTCATGTTTTTCATTCGATGATTTTATTAGGCTCATGTTTATCGAAAATTATTGCTTAATGCAAATGGTTTTATTCAATTTATAGATTTCAAAACTTGAATATGTCTTTTGCTAGAATCAGTGTAAAAATAGATTTAGAACAGAGGCGTCGTGCATGTTTGAGGAAGTGGGGTAATTACCTTTAAGCTACGTGGTTAAATATTCAGGCTAGTCTGAGTTCTACTACTACTACTACTTAAACAATTTAAAATTCATCTTCTATAACTCTTCTTAATCAACTTTATCCTAAAGATGATTCCTACGTTGACTACAAAAAATTATAGAAGTACAATTTTTAAATTACCAGACTTACAAATCAGGTTTGGTATGTCGATTAGGGAAAATTTATATTGCACAGAAAAAAGTTTTATTTGTAAATAAGTAAATTGTTTGTTGTTTCTTCTTTGTTGTAAAGATATGCGTACACTGTTTTATTTTACGATAGTGTTACGGCAAAGATTTTCTAAACGGGTTAAGAACTTTAGATATTATTTGCAGTTAAAATATACTAGCGCATGACGAGCACTCGTTTCACAGTTTCGCTCTTCGTCAGACACGTGTGTGTTTAATCTTTGTGTGTTTAATGCATCGACCTCACATTATGCTACAGGCACTATACTCAAAAATGATGTAGTTTCACCATTGTACCGGAAGTCCTGTTGTTTTCAGTCGTTTGATAGCTGATACAACTTCCTCCTGTATGATGTTAGGACCTACATCGCAATTCTCTGAAATCACGTCGTCCCTGCTTTCGTTGCTTCCGTTGCTTTCATCTCTGAAGAGTTACACTCTCGACTGTATGCCTTTTGATCTGTTTCAGTAATGATGTTATCGTCCGTGTCCAAGATTTCTCCTGCATCTCGTCTTTGATATCTTCCCGTTGTGTCATTTATTTTCTTGTAAAGGTGGAAGCTGTCATATTTTGTCTTAGCCTCCTCGATTGCTTTCAGGACTCTTCTATGCATTTCCCTGTATTTTTTGTCATCCATGATTCGGTGTTGTCTTCTTTCTCCTATAAGTTTTAGGATAGTATCTGTCATCCATTCTTGTCCTTTCAATTTCTTGTATGGTTGCAGCTCCCTCTCTATTATAGAAACCATGGCTGTTTTTATCTTGTTCCACCGGTCTTGAATTTCGGTTTCACGGTTGCTCCCTTCGGAGATAATTCTCAGTTCGTTGTCTACTCTATTCTTACTTCGTTGTAGTATATATTCTTGTTTGAGTTTCCGTATATTTACACGTTTTGAAAGTTTTAAAAATTATTTTCTTTAATCGGAGTTTGATACGAGCCAAAAGCAGATTGTGATCCGATGGTATGTTTGCACCTGGGTAAGTTTTACAGGAGATGATCGCGTTGCAATATTTTCTGTTAATCATGACGAAATGAATCTGATTCCTCACGCTTCTATGGTTGTTATTAGCTGTGAATCTCCAGGTAGTTTAAAAAAGATATTCATGATTGTAAAATCTTTCGTTGGCAAAATTCTATTTAGCGTTCGACTCTCTCAATCTCTCTCAATCCCACTCCATAGGCACCCACTACGTCCTCAACCTTTCCTTTTCCCTTTGTGTTTTTGAGGGCACATTCTAAAATTGGTAAGCATTATGATGGAAGTTGGATTAACGGTACAATGGTAAAAATACACCATTTTTCAGTGTAGTTCCTGTAACATAATGTCAGGTCGATTCATAAAGACTATTAAACACACATGCCTTGAGGAGCAAAACTCCGAAACAAGCGATCAAAACTGCAAATAAGATCAAAAATAATGAACTTTATTTCTAATGAAAAATAGAAACAAAAACGAACTGGATCCAAAGAAATGATTTGAATCAAAACATTAACATAATTTTTAGAAATTCGTTTCTAATCTAATTTACTATTGAATTCGCAAAGAGTGATGTCATTTACTAATAAGCGATAAAATATTATTTAACGACAGAGTTAGTAGAATGAAGAGGTCATATTTCAAAAGATTACAAACACAAACTTAAGAGATCGACAACAAATCTACAAACAAGAAGTTTCTTTTTTACAAAATTGTTCGAAATCCAACGCACTAATGGAATCTACAGAAAATATATTCATTGTAGTTTTAAACAGTAAAGGACCAAATAAAAAAGATAGAGAGAAAGAGAAAAAACATTTGCTTAAAACTTGGACATTTGTTTTAAGAGCTAGTTTATAAAAAATACTTATGAGTAAAAAAAACATCTACGTCTTTTGCAGATAATGTTATATTCTTGTAATATATTTTCAGACCGTTCCTTCTGGACCAACATGTACAGAGCAAATATTTTGAATAAAAAAAATCTGAATCTCTGTACCATGTTTCAAATCCCTAACTAGAAGTGCTCTGACATCTGCCATATTGGTTTTACTAATCACATTTCAATATTTTCGATAGTTTTATTCAAAATTTTTGCTCCTCCCCTGTACAGTTTGATTATACTGCCCGTGATAGAATCTGCTTGCAAAATCTAGTGACATTTCAGAGTATGGTTACAAATCAAATGACATCTTGGATATCAAACGCAAATGTTTGCGACCCTATATGATAGACCCCATAAATGACAGCGTGACGTTTTAGAACGAGTTTAGATAAGGCCTCGCAAGGTGGAAGAGTGTCCAGAAAAAACGGCCCGCAACTTCTGATTTAGTCCAAAGAGATTAGTTATTGTAAGTAGTAGTAAACTATTACTAAGACCGGAGCCATCAACCCGCCAGGACATTATCTAACTCGTTCAAAACGTAATCTTTGGGTCTACCGTAAATAGTTTATGTATCACTATTTAAGAAAATGGGCAGAAAATTACATAAAATTTGGTAATGTTTTGTACTGACCAGCCTGTATATTTAAAAATGAAAATAATCATCCCCTGACCGTAGCAGATCGACACTAAGATAATTTGATTTCTTAATCTCGAAGCGGGTGGACATAACGAGGTTTTAACTTACAATATGAAATTTACAATTATTTTACAAAACAATTGTTTTGAAAACAAAAACTTGAGAACCGCTAAACACATTACTTCTATAATTGTACACATGTTAGGGTGTAGTCAATAGTTTTTAATAAAATAAAGATATATAAAGTATTCCATTTAAAAAAGTAAACTTGTTGATTTTACACTTTTTTGAAACACCCTGTATATCTGAAAATTTTTGTAAAAGATGTACAATTGATAGCATACCCAAAATTTTAAATTGTTATCTATCATACACAGCGAGTAAACGGAAAGGACGTACAATTGCCACAACCTGTATATAACAAAATTGAGCTGTTCTCAAACTCACATTTTTAATGCAATATGTACTTTGTATTGGTTAACTGACTCTGTTAGTAGTTCTAGATTGCCGATTCTGCACAGCCACCAGCTATCCAGGTCTAACATAAATAGTTTCCGTCTTTCACAGCAATCATTTAAAACCCGATCTGGATTTTAGGGAAATATGAATTTCGAGGGTTCGCCGGTAAAGCAGATTTCTATCATTGTGTAACAAAGCATGTTACTTAAAAGATAAAAGTCTCCATAAAATTACGTAATTATTCATAATAAATAAATAAAAATTATTATTCAATTCGTATCTTAAATGATTAAATATATAAACAAATATTATTACTGCTGTCGGTGGAAAATGTGACGTACTTTTCAAGAGAAGTACAAAACTTAGTTTACGTTAGGTAGAGTAGGGGGGGGGATCCAGTCTAACGCCTATATAATAGCATTAGCGTACTGTTACACGCATCGCAATGAATGCACGATACAGCGTTGAGTGGAGCGTGCGCGTATGTGAGTAGTGTGTTCGCGTATCTTCCACTGCTGGGTGATGCGGGATGACGCATTACTGTTTGTTTTAAGTTATTCAAAGTAGGAGTTAAGTAAGCTGGCATCGTAACATGCATTCACGAAGCGCTGTTGTGCACATATTATACACCACCGTGTGTGCGTAAACTGCTGTTGTTGCACTGAAATAAGAGTAGTAAGCGGGTAGTAAGTAATGAATAATTGTCTACACACTGACCTGTATAACGGGGCCAAAGTTGTGCGATGGCTCTCATCGATAAATAACGAGATGTTGAATATAATAATATAGTTTCCTGACTTGAGTCAAGTTAAAAAGGAACTACAGCAGCAGCCAAAAACAACAACAGCCGAAAGCAGAACAATAGTCGCCACAGGCCCAGCGCTATTGCTAATGATTTTATATATCGTATACTATTTTCATAATTTCATGTATGTTTAATAGGTTTATTTCTCCTTTTACCTCATCACCAACCTGTTTCCTATTCAGTAGAGCGTATAATTCTAACCTGCGCTAATGTGGGTTGGTTTTAGTCACTCAGTAACTGCAGCACCTACGGTAAACGGGATGTTATTCTGTCTTAGAGTAATACCTTTCATACGAACCACTTAAGCGTATAGTTTTAACCTACGCTAATCGGGGTTGGTCTTAGTCGCTCGGTAGCGTTAACACATAATCTATTCGGGGTGTTATTGTCGCTGACAGTGAGTTCCTTTCTGTTTTATCCGCTAGAGTGTATAATTGTAACTTGCACTAATCGGGGTTAGCTATAGTCACTCAGCACACATAGCACCTGCGCTAATTAGGGTGTTAGTAACCTATAATGAACTCCTGAGATTCCTACCTTGTCTGTTATACATTTCGACTTATCCCCGATTGTATTATTGATTATTTATACATGCTTTTCGCATTATTATTGTTTTAGTATTTTATCACCGCCCATTACTATTGCTTTACATGCACCGCTTTTAGTTTCTTTTGTAATTATGATTATTATACATTTGTACTGTTTTACATGCATTGCTTATCTACTTTGATTTGTTTTTGTTAGAATCGCTATTATTTATTTAACCGCCATCGTTGCTTCACTAATTTAGTTTGACATGTATCCATTTGTTTATTATTGACATTTAATTAAGCATGCGTATTTCTTTCCTTATTGATATTGTCTAGAAGACCAATAGACGTTGTTATGTAAAATCGGTAAATGCTGCTTCATTAATTAGCAGTTAGATATTTTTCAGCTGCCCACAAGAACACGAGCCGTACTCGTAGATATCTGTCCCTCAGCATTCCACTGGTGATCGGTGAGGCAATAAGCACGGTTCCAACGTGCGGTCTCACGTTAAACTGACCTGGCGCCTGAGACTTCATATCTACGATAGTTGTAATATTCTGTAATTATAAGATATTTGTTTGCGCCATCTGTGACAGTCGCTAGGGCTCTCCGTTAGCAACGTCGTGAGTCCTAGCGACTCCTCGCGAGTCCTAGCTATAGGCAATTTCTTGCCTATAGTGCTTTACATTCGGCGTCAAATATTTGTTTTTGACATGTAAATTTGAAATGCGGGAATGCGCTTGGAAATTCCCAATTTGAATTTTTGATAAAAGCCTGTAACTAGATTTAATAATAAAAGTAACTAGATTCTCAGAAAATAAGTAGCTACTACCAGGGCGACTCAAAAATGATTGACTAAAACATGTACTAAGGCAAAAAAGTCAAAATGTCGTCATTTCACAATTTGTTGATTTTGACAGCTGGAAGCATTAAAAATTCAATATGACGGTTTAAAAAGTATATTCTGCATACAGTGGTTGTTAAAATAAGTATAAGATACATACAACATAGATGTTGAAATAATGATATGCTATACGCAGTAGTTGTTGAAGAAGCGATCCCCTACCACTGGGTTTTATCATTTCTACAATTAATAACAACTAATAAACTATAAAAATTGCTATACTAGCATACAAAATAGATTCGTCGCCATAAAACCATCTCCAATTAAATAGTATCTTTGATAAAACTACTAATTTCTGAAGTGTATGCGAAAGCTATAAAAAATCCGCGCCGCCAAGCCGGACCATCAAGATTAAATTATAATTTACATATTTTTTAAAAAGTTTCCGCCGCTGACTGTTTTGTAAAAAAAAAACAAAAAGCAACAAACACGAAAGAGAACACGAGAAAGAAATGTGCCGACACATTCACAGGGGCGAGCGCGAAATTTTCCGATAAATCTTTATTTTACGGGTTCTCGCTCTCTCTTTCCAGATTCTCTACAACCAGTAAGAAGCGCGAAAAAATGCAAGGAGAAAAAAAAAACAAACACACACATTCAAGCAACAAACAAACGTCCGTTACGTTTTCGATAAACTAATTAAAGCTGTTAATAGAATTAAGTGTAGGGGAGTTGGGGCTTACTTATTGATTATTGCGAATATAATTGGGTCGAAAGAAAAAGAAACAGTAGATTTATTTAAAATTAATCCAATTAAAATTACTTTATTTACTTCAATTACAAAAGTTTCAATACTTGATAAAATTTAAAGAAAAACGATGGTACTAATTATGATTGAAATAAATGGACTAGGTATAATTAAAAAGACTTAAAAATACAGGACCTAAGTCTTAAGATTTAAAAATCTTAATAAAACGAATGTTTGATATGAATGCTTAAAAGATTCCCTTCATTATGAACTACTTATATGCATATACAATTAAATAATAAAATGTTTTTAATAATATTGTTTCAAAAGAATTGTTCCTACATAAGGTAGGTATTTCATCATGACACAGTTTACTTTTAAATAATTTTTTACATTGGTATATTTTGAATTTAGACATATATTCTTTTAAACTAATTACATATAAGTAAACATCCATTTTTCATAACAATCGTTGTAATAGTTTTAAATTATTTTGATAGCATTTGCTGATTTTTTACACAGAAATGAAACAAACTTATTTATTACCTAATTACATCATTAAATATACATTATTTAATATCTATAGGAAATATTTATTTTAAAGAATGGGTGACGTTTGGCACCGTTTATATATCCTCAAATAAATAAATCACTGAATTTACCTACTACACAACATAAGGGAGGAATAAAAGAGATTGAATTGTATAATATTTCAGGTCACAAAACCTGATCTAAGTTAAAATCGTTTTATAAAAACGGATACAGATAAGTTATAAAGAAAAATGTATCAATAATAGTTGGCGTTTCGATCTTTGAATAATTATTCGATATTGTTCAGCAGGATAAACAAAGGAAAATTTCTGAAGAAATTTTCTAATACTAATGTCATTAAAATATATTATTTTATTTTGTTTTCAAATGTAGCTAATTCAATTTAAATTTTGTATTCTTTCTTAATAGTTCAAGGTCATTACATTTACAAATTATTATAATTTTAAAGATAAACAATATAAAAGTATTTTTATGATAGACTAAAAGTGTAGAATGTAATTTACTGATTTTACAAGCTGGTAGCGTTTAATTACCAGAGAGACATTTAATAAATTGTAACATATTAACTTGTTGAAATAAAGATTTTTTTGAGTTGGAATACTACTTTTTGATTTCACAACTGTCTACTCCAAATCACTGCAGTAATACATTGTCAGACATAAATAGACTAGCGGACGCGGCAAGCGTTGTTTTGCCCTCCATCTGGTCTCCATATTTACATGCGGCGCAGACAGCTCGGCTGTGCGCATTGCCGCGGCATGCGGCTTCCGCTTTACCGCGTCCAGCGACATAGCCTAATTGCCACGGCATGCAGCCGTCGTAGCAGCGACTTGGTCTAATTGCCGCAGCCTGAGGCCGCGGCTTCGTCGTAGGCATCGACATTACCTAATCCCGGTGTTTCCTGAAGCGAGTTAGAACAAAGTGGAGATAGCATAAAAATATTCTTCGTAATCAAATACCTATCTATATAAATTTTTATGACAATCGGTTGAACGGTGTAGAAGTTGATGTGCTGCAGCGCCATCTACTGGCGAGTTACAACAAAGTGAAAAACATAAAACTTTCTCCCAGAAAAAATACATATATGTGCCAACTTTCATAATGATCGGTCAAACGATGTAGAAGTCTTTTAATCTCGAATA
>WYDF02029445.1:0-10990 GCA_009867245.2 Adranes taylori
AACATTGTAATAATGGGCAAAAAAGTCATTTATCTAATTACTAAGTACAAACCTTCAAATTAACACCATCCAGAACGCCAAACTGCAAGATTCACAAAAGAGGTAGACTCTAAAGAAAATGAATCTTGAGAGTCTCCAAAAGGGACTTATGAAATATTAGCAATAAACAAGTCCAAGGTGAGCCGAGGGAAATTACTCGCAAACTTATGAGACATAATGTGCAATGTTGTGACCGCAAAAACTCCTCTCGACGGCGGATGAGAAAAATGCAAGCGTATAGGTGGATGTCGCAGATAGCTGAAATATCACCTTATATTAAAACGCCATGGACACAATCCAGCAGAAACTTCATGCAAAAATACCAAGGAAGTACGCAAAGCCCTACGCTTTATCATTAAGCAAAGCTAGGACAAGTGCTGGAGGGAACTTCAGACGGCCATAAAGGAAGATCCAAGTGATCTGCCTAAGAAGTTGGAAACTCCACAAGAGGTACCCAAAAATAATTACAGTACTGTAGTCGAGTTGTTTTCAGAGAGTAGTACCGTCAATGACAATTGGGCCATTCGACTTTCTGTAAATGGGGAACTTTTTAACCTGAAAGAGCTACAACGACCGACCATCAAAATTAAGGACAATGCACCTGGCCCATATTGAATTCTGGGGCGTGTGGCTAAATTTGTAGTGAGGGTCATTCCATCAATACTGCTGTATGTATTCAACAGCAAAATGCTAGCGAAAACATTCCCAAAACTATGGAAAGAAGCAAATCTAGTATTAATTCCGAAGAGAAAAGCCACGGGCTATACAAACCAATATGTTTTTTTAGTTAACTAGCTAAGCTCCTGGAACGCCTAATATTGAAAAACTGCAGGAGAACAAGAAGAAAGTTGAAGGTCCACATCACTCAGAGTACGGCTTTCGAGAAGAATGTTGCACTGCAGAAGCAATAAGGGCTGTCATATAAGCGGTGAGAACTGCTCATGTTGGCATGACACAAAAAAGATCTGTGTGCATTGGTTTTGCTGTATGTTAAAAATACATTCAGTATTGCTGGGTGGACCAAAATAAAGAGAGCGCTTAAGGAAAAGCAAACACTGTCTTATCTATGCGCATTTTTTAAAAACTACCTTTCAGAGAGAATCCTTTGTTATTTCACAGCTGAGGGCAACGAGCGACAAGGATAGGAAAGCTCAGCTGTGAAATCCTTGACTCAACTCCATGGAACGTCATGTATGACAGCTTGGTTAGATAGAAATACCCAAAACGTATTAGGCATTTTACTTTTGCCGACGAGGTAATTGCATGCCAACTTCCAGGACTGGGCACAAGCTCAAACTAAATCTGAATTAAGAAAATAAAATAATCTAGCGATACAGGGCTTGAAATCAACTCCAGTTAACAGCTCAGAAAACCGAGGCTATATGGCTAACTGGGCAAAGAAAAAAAAGTTAGGGTTTTATCGTGGGTGTAGCATGAACACGCTCATCGCAAGTGACCCAACCCATGTGACATCGGAAGCTACCACGTCCCCGGTTATACAATTACTCATAGTAACCCCCTTTCAGGTTTCTTATCCTATTTTCTCGGTTTCAACCCAATTAGTTGCTGGATTAAGGGTTTAGATCACCCGCACTCCTATTTATATTCTATCCGAACGACTCCAGCTTTCCAACCGGGGCTAGATATAGACGAATACTCGGAAATCTTATATCTTATAGAAAAGAGGACAAATATCTAAGAATAGTGCTAGATAAGTCACTGCAATTAGGAGCGCATGTCAAGCAACCGACTGAGAAAACGAGCAAAGCTAGCAATTACATCTCCAGGATTATGCTCCGCATAGGTGTATGAGCAGGGCGGTATCTTCTAACCACATCGTATCATCGCGGTAGGGATACCAATAAAATTGTTGGCTCTAGAAAGACCAAATGCAAATCTACAAAGTACAACCTCCAAGAAGGAACGTCGAGGATCATTAGAAAGATGACAGAGAAAATAGGACCAGTTTGTGAATGGCAGATGAGCATTTTTGCTGATACCCAAAGTCCAAGCGTGGTGTGAAGTCAAACGTGTTAACCTCAGCAACCATTTCAAGCAAGTGCTAACGGAACATGTTACTTTTGGAGCATTTCTCTATCACTATTGGCCGAAGAGTATCCTATTGTTATAGCAGTGGCAATGAAACCAAAACCAGCGTGGAACACACTATCTTTAGCTCCGAGCTCTGAAACGCCGAAAGATACACTTTGGAATTTCTAGTTACTGATTTTTCTCCGGACTGCATCGGGAATAGGATTGGTCAAAACGAACAAATTTGGGAATCACTCCACATGGCCACAGGATAATGGAGTAGTCAACATGAAATACAGAGATCAGAATATTCGAACTCTGCAAGTTATTTAAGTTGGATAAATAAGACATTTAAGAAGCTGTGACTACGATTCCAGTATGAAGAGTGTGAATGAAATCATAACACCATTGAGGAGTTCATATTCTATTAACATTGTGGCAGCTCTTTTTTTATGAATTTTGTGGGTCCCCATTAATGCATCTCGCAGATTATAACCGATCTTGGTGTGTATAAACGGATCTTGATGGAATTGTGTACTGACCCCTGAGAGGTATTAGTGGGTACCGCTCGTGAAGTATGGACCCATGGGTCATGAGTGTACCCAACACAACCCCAGTCTGACCAGCTGAGGAAGTTGGCGGTGACTTTCCTCACGAAAAACAAAAAAGTACAAACTTTATATTATAGTAAGATAACAAAATTATCAATCAGACCTTAATCTCCGCCATTGTTGGAATAATTATTTTTGAAATTGTTAATTTTTGTATAAGTCTGCTGTGAAATGAATAAATTGATTTTTGGTAACATATTTTGGGATCAGAATCAATGCTATAGGGAATACAAATTGTGTGGAACATGACATTATTATAGAAGCTATAAATCCTATTCATTCTCGTCCATTACAGTTTCTCAAAATGAATTAGAACTGCAATAAATACACGAAATGTTAGATTATAACATCGTACGTATCACTTCTAGCCCGTGGGTTAGTCCAGTAGTACTGATAAAGAAAATGAATGGTACAATGCGCTTCATAGTAGATTATAGGAAGCTGAACAATATAACTAAAAAAGTTCATTGGCCTTTGCTTTTGTTGGTTGACATTTTGAGTTTGTTATATGGGAACAAATTATTTTCCACTGTAGATATGATAAGTGGTTATTGGCAAGTTGGGATGAAGGAAAGCTCTAAAGGATTGGCAGCGTTCATTACTCACAGCAGTACTTACGAATACAATGAATATTGGTTTAAAATGTTTAAAAGGTTAAAAGGCTTTGAGGGTTTAAAATGACTATGCTAGTATAACATATTGACTTCTGAAAATATTAAACTCACCCCATAAAGGATAGTTTTTATTTTGAAAGTCATATTAATGCTGTATTTAAATCAGTCAAAAATAGTCTATAGTTCACAAGTAATGGTATAGAATATGTATGATATAAAAGTAATTTTAAATCCGCATAAATATTTTTAATTACTATTTATTTATTACCAAAATTCATTAATTTGTTATCTTCACTTATAACTCCCAATACAATTTTATAATAATCAAATACATTTGCAAAAATCACATTTATAATATCCGTTGTAATATTGTAATAATCAACTTTAATTATTTTAAGTTATACGAAGTGCATTGAACGTTATTATACAATGTACGATATCATGCATAGCATGCTTATGGTCGTACACAATTTGTACGCATATATAGAATAAATATATAAATCTTACCATTAGCATACGCCTGTCCGCTTAGCACGAGGAAAATTGCCAAAAAATGGAATTTGACGCGTCCAACGGACGACATCATAAACCTATAGTAAAAATAGAAAAACAAACATAAGCAAACCCTTGTATAGATCAGATCCTTCGCTAAAAAATTTTTTCGTGCTCCTCCTCCAAATAATCCAAAAATCGTCACATATTAATATTAATTGACAGATGCAACAATGAATAAATTTATCATAAACTTAAATATTAATAAATCACAGCATTTTATTAACACTAAAAAGGTTAAATAACATCATAATTATTTGTTTCGTTCGTGATTAAATTAAGATCAATGGATTTCACGATATTTTTGTAATCGCGGATATTTTGACCCGTATAGTCGCATCCCATTGCGTGAATTGTACATTGTCTATAAAAGTTTCAAAAGTCATTTTATAAAACATTTATATTTTAAATGTAGTTAGTTATTCATTAACATCACGTAATTTTAAAACAAAAAATGGCTATACGTATTCCTATTTTCAGTTGCGTCCATTTACAAAGAATTATTATCTGATTTAAAATTAGAATAGATTGCGTTATTATTTATTGAATTATTTAACACAAAATTTTGTTATCTACGTTAACACTTGTTGATTATTATTAATATGTTTAGCAGTTTAGACAATTAATGTTTATATTCAATAATTCCCTATACATTTTTTATATGATTTAGTGTTTCTTAAATAATCAGCTTACTAATGGGCTATTAATAAAATACTAGAGATTTAAATAAATATAAAAACGTACTTATAGAAATTGATTGTTGTAGTTTAAAACTCAATATTATGCCAGAAATACAACAAAGAGAACAACTATAATGAATGATTAAAAGCTCCATTCATTCGATCTCGGACAAAACAGAAGAAGGAATATTATAATGTCCCCAAGTTAATGTAGATATACCATCATCACAAATATATCTTTATCGTCGTATGGAGATAGAGCAAGTTTATTTTGAGTCACAATAAATATGTCGTATGCTACAGATCAAAAATTTAGCTGTATTTTTTGAAATAAACTAATCCTGAAAGCTGTGGCTGAAATCTTTATTTTCAACTACATTCCTTTTAATACTTTATCTTTTTTTTGTTATTGATGATTCGGCTACTTGACAATACATTTTTTACCTCAAACCCAGAAATTCGTACATTAGTTTGCCTCCATACTCGTCTTTCAGAGATGGAATTTTGTATTTTGTATGGATTGTCTCCCACAAAATTAGAAGTATTTGAAGCTCCATAGCTCCACTTGTTATATTATCGACAAATTTACCCACAGAAAAGTAGCTCGGGCTATGAGCTTCTTGCTTATTAAATTCTCAGAATGGACTGCACGTTTGCTGGAAAACCGTCTTACAGACTGCCTGGCATGCAAATTTTATCAACTGATAAACAATTTAATTTTCTAAGGTGAACTGTGCCTACAGTTTTTTTGGTAATTATTTCATTTATTGGAAAATTGGTCTTAGACATTATCGCATGCGAAATAATCTTCGTATGAATATATTGAATAAAATCCGGTCAATTTAACACAAAAAAGAATAAAGAATATATATATTTTTAGTATTTTTTGTGTTAAATTGATCTAATTTACAAAATCGAAATAAACTATTGACTTATATTTTTCATCCCTTTTAAATAGTTAGGCGTGTTCAATCTGAATAATTTATTTGTCAGGTGCAAACCCACCCGACTATACTGTCATGTAGAAAAAATCACGCGACAAGTTAATTCCAGTTGCGTGCAAGTTGGTAATGTCCAACCAACAAAATAATATTGCATTGTAACACGGGCTAGGTTAAAAATCGCTTACTACAGTGCTGTGTGTTGAAATGGAAAAACAAACTGTTGAAAGTTTGAAGCGAAAATAAAAACGACGCGCTTGGATTAGAACCAGGTTAAAGAAAAAAATTATCTGGGGCGACATCCCAACAGAGCTATATGATAAGGGTTCCAGGGAATAAAAAGTAGTAGTGAGATTTAGCCCTAACCATTTTGATTTTGTTTTTAATTAAATTGGTCAAAAAATACGACATAATGATATATTTAAGGAATAACAGAAGTCTATAAATTATATTCTAATAAATTCGAACTGCATTAAAATTCGAGCAGAGCGTAGTAATTCTAAGGATTTGAAAGCAGGTGCTGTTCAGCAGAATGCAGCTGTATTCCGTTCTAGTAAAGACAAATGTATGATCGTACTATTTTGCGCAGTTTTAGTCTAGGGGGCCAGCTTAGACCACCATTCTTGGCTCGTCTATAAAAGGACCTTTCGGGAGCTTGCCTAAATTATGCAAAAATA
This sequence comes from Adranes taylori, assembly GCA_009867245.2. NCBI lineage: Eukaryota > Metazoa > Arthropoda > Insecta > Coleoptera > Staphylinidae > Adranes > Adranes taylori. The sequence continues at coordinate 6,146 of WYDF02029445.1, forward strand.
AGTTGACATAGAGTTTAGTAATATGCGATTCTAATCGTTTTACTAAATAGTTAAAATTATTTACATAGAATTAAGGCAGTGAATTGAGGCATCGCACGCACATCATACATAAGTCAGTGAATTAAGGCATCACAAATCAATATATGCACGTAAGATCTTTCTGATTATTCACTAAACTATTATAATGCAAGACTGATCGAAAGAATTCAATTGTTTTAAGGATCTTTAAAACGTTAACTAAATTCAAATATTTATAATAATACAATTTTGGTTAGATATGTCTCATCAAAATTTTTTATATGAATTATATATTATTACATTAAAATGCTTTCTCTAATTTAACACCTAATTCGTTTCAGACAGATTAATTTTTCATCCCATAGCATATGTTAGTAGAACTTTAAGGAAATCAGAAAGAAACTAAACGATTTGAGAGTTAGAAGCACTTGAAGTAATATATGGGTTAACGTAACTACATCAATTAATCCACTGAAGACATGTTACAATTGGAACAGACCACCATGCACATTGCTGGTTGAAAACATACAAAGACCCCACAGGTAAGCTGGTCAGATGGGCAAATCAACTCAGCGAATATTCTTATGATATTGTCCATAAAAGCGGTTCTACACAGGGATGTCGGTTGTTCACCGCACAAGCCAGTATTAAAATGTACTAAAGAAGATGAAGAGGAAATGTTAGAAATACCTACTTTTATCATGTCGCAAGAACATTTAGAACTTGAGCAAAGAAAAGATGTTGTAATATGCAATATAAGAGAAGCCCAACTGTTCAGAATCGCTAATAGCATTTATACGAAAAGCACAAAATTATATTCTAGAAAATAATGTTCTCTACAAAAGAAACCATCCCAAAGAACTAAAAAATCTTTTAGTTATCCCAAAACATCTAATATCAGAAATCTTGATGGTCGTTTATTCCGAACCTTTGGGTGGACATTTGGGCTTAGCCAGAACCTTCAATAAACTTAGAGATAGATTTCACTGGGACACAATGGAAAAAGACACTAAATAATTAATACGCACCTGTTCAGATTGTCAGGCCAGAAAAGAGCCAAATAATCAAAAGCCTGCCGGTTAGTTACAAACTAACAGAGTTGGAAGACCGTTTGACAACATAGGGGTGGATTTTGTGTGAAGGATTACAGCACACGATACGCTGAAACAGGTGCCTTGGAGAATGGGCCTGTTCTGGTTGTCGCTAACTTTATCATAGATAACGTCATAAATAAACATGGATGACCACGTTCAATGCTAACTGATAGAGGTAAATGTATCACTTCAAATATGACCCAAGAACTTCAAAGAAAAATGGGAACTGGAAGTGAAAGAAGAACAGCTGCAATGGGTTGACAGACGTTTAACAAAACGTTAGTGGACATGCTTTCAAAATTTCTATCAACTCAGCAAAATGATTGGTGTTGATACATGGGTCATGTCGCCTTCGCTTATAATACATCTATTCAGGACACTACCAAAAAGTTGCCTTTCTCGTTAATATTTGACAGAGACGCTACCTTACCCATAGAAGCTGAATTAGTAAAAACAGGCAGAAGAATCAACTATTTAAGAAAATAAGAGCGCATACTATTGGCACGAAATTTAGCTGTTGAAAATATTCATAGAAAATAACGTGTCGATAAAGAACGGTGTGATAAAGATGGACTGAAAGAGAATGTGACTTTGCGCTTGAAGATTTAATAAACATTTTGAAACCAGTTCGGAAAGTCGGTCAGTCCGAAAAACTCATGTTAGGATGGTTCGGGTCATATACAATAATAGAAAGCAAAGGAGATGTTGATTACGTGTTCAGTTAGGTTTAACAAAGAATAATAAAACTGATGCAATCCATGTAAGTAGAATTGCGCGATATTATCAGGCAGATTCTCTATCAACTAACTAGTTATACATACTAACCCAAGATTCTCTATCAACTAACTAGTTATACATACTAACCCAACTATATCTAACCATAAGCCAATATGCAAATAACGAGTCAAATATCTAATACTTATTTAACAACGGGAATAATACTTTTCATTCTAGGTTTATTTTAAGTTCACACCAAGATCAATAACGTTTTTTTCCAACAGTAGCTATTTATTCTGTTTATGGTTCTATGTATGGGACGTTCATAATTAAGACTTGATGTTTAATGTTTAAGGTTAATATTTAAGGGCATGTTTAACGGTAGAACATATTGGACAAGAATGCCCAGTTCAATGCAGGTCGTCAAGCAATAGTCTGATAACGCAATTATCTGAAGATCAATTTGTCGTTACACACCCAAAACCAGTAACGAATGCCCCTTTGTTCCAATCATTACAATCATCTGACTAAAAAACCCCACATCACTAGCCCATAAAAATGAAACGTGACGCTAATAATAAAAGATGACGACATTTGCAAGGTTTTAAAATATACAAACGTGGAGGGAATTAATTTATTTAAATGATAAAATCGTTGATTCCATGGGTTGGACCCAAATATGGTATATCAATTTTGTGTCAGTTCCTTCTCATAAAAAGATTCACACTAGGCAAACTAAGCGTATCAAATAATTGACCCAAATAACTGTTCGCACAACTTCGATAGGGAAACGAAAATGGAAAAGGAATCTTGGGTAAATAATGGTACACAATGCCTTCATCATATAAGCTTTAGGAAGTCAAAAATAACATCTGGCACTCGACTAATACGATACAAGAAAGTTATAATAATAAGAATAATAATATTAATATAATAAGAATAATTTATTGGTGTTATAAATAATACAGTTTTACACACGTACCAAAGGTTTCTAAATTATTGAGAAAAGTAATTGACAAATATATTCTAAACTTGTGATGGGCTTCAAAATGTTTGAAGAATACAAACGAACTGTTTTTTTTACATTTTGGGTGAAATATTTAATAATTAGCAATGTAATGTATATGGTTGAATGTACATTTTCAACAACAGCAATCACTCGCTCTCTCTTACTCTGACAATTCGTATTTCATATAGGCGCCAGGCAGGCAAAGCTGTTAAAATAATATATAATTATACACATGTTTCTTTCTCTCCGTTTTACAATTAGATGGAAGGACAAATAACCTTATGAAAAGAATAATTAGTTTGATACGAAAGAATAAATGAACATAGGTCAGCTTTTTATTGAAAAAGAGTCGGAAAAAACAATAGATAGACTTATCCTGCAGAATAAGCAGACTATAAGGAGAACAAACAATATGTTTGTAGATAAAATTATTTATACTAATTTTGTTAACTGTTGGGGTTAATTAGCCTTCTTATAATCTTGTTTGCTTTTTAAAATTCGAAGCCGAATTTTCCGTGGGCGGTGGTGGATGTAACGAGGCAATTTGTCCTCGTTGTAATTTAGTTTTATGATAGAAAGTTTGTGCGCCTGATACTGCTAAATTATGTAAATAATTCAGGATGGCTAGATGGTGTGAAATGTTTAGCGGTTTAAACAGATTATTTGCTAAACGAAATAAGTTGGAAAAAGGCAGCTGCCTACATGTAGTCTTACAATAAATAAGTTTTACAATTATAATGTACAAATAATCGTTAATCGTCGATTGAACCCTATGGTATTTAATTAAATCTTAAACAAATTCTTTTACTCTGGGACAGCGACCCGTGCAGAAAGTATAATAGGATAACAGTATGTGAAGACCACAGATCTGATTGAACGTGAATCTATGATGACCGAAAAGAATTTTGAAATTTTGAGAAGTATAAGAAAGGTACTTAGGTGAGGATACAGTTAATGATCGTAATTTACTAGAGAAAGCGAACAAGTAGTGAGAATAATCAATTTAATTTTGGAAAGATAATTAGCCAACCAAAAAAGGTTTAAAATATTCAAACACTCCACAGAAAGTGATGCTTGTTGTTTACAGGCTAAACCTATGTCACTTTTTTATTTATATAAATCTATGAATTAATTTTGAATAAATTATAATTAATTCCAAATAAAATCATGAATAAAATTAAAGTGTTTAATTAAGTATTGGAAATGAAATTAGATATGAGATATGAGTACACAGTATTCAGTAATGATTAAAGAATTGTTTTGAGTATGAATTCTACGAATAAATTAAACTAAATCAGAAGGCAACAAGTTAATTTATCGAAATAAATAAAAATGAATTAATAAGGTAACGTGCATAATTATAAATTAAGTTTGTGAGTCAAGATCAACAAATCAACAGAAATTGTAAGTAGAATCATTTTATATTTATTTGATAATTAATATGATGAATCATAAACACTATTTTGAATAATTTATTGGTACGTTATATTTGAGCATAAGTAACATTTTATTTTATTATTCTTGGATGGCGTTCTTCAATCATTTTCAATACACTTTGTTAAGTTCAATCAACTCCTTTATTCAACTACCCTTGCCTATGCGAGATAAATTGTCAACGGTAAGGTAGTACAGAGTTTAGTTAAATTTATGTTAATCTAGTAATATTATGGTTCATCTAGTAGAATTAAATAAGAAAAGTACTCGCAACCCTAACATTAGCAAAGTCTGGTGTATTATTCAGTGTTCGGAAACTAGGAGGGATTATAACTTTACAAATCACAGCTTCATAACATTACAACTTCATTTCGTACCAAGATAAATTAAAGTATGTATTAAAGTGGATCATATTTTTATGGATTGTACAAAACGGTACCTGAGTGTAGAAGAGGATCGCTACTTGCCATATACAAGGATCCCCTCTCAAACATCAGGTCTTTCCACATTCACACGTGACACTATTATATTTGCTTACTGTAAAAAACGTTTCTTTTTCCAAACTCGTTAATC
>WYDF02029456.1:0-12866 GCA_009867245.2 Adranes taylori
TGTTGTTTAGTTTACCCTAAACACTATTGTGCTAATTGAATTTAATAGACGACTTAAAAGGTGACAGTCAAAACTAATATGTTTAAATTTTGTTTTATGCAAGATGTAACAAAATGTAGGACTTCCAGTATATGAAAGATGGGGTGGCGATCACCTCCACGAATTTTTTGACTTAATGCCTACAAATGCTGAAAAAGCAACTCCACATAGATATGAAGTTGGTAAATCTCAATACTCCACTTTTATAGAAAAAATTTATTTTTGGGCCATTTTGCAGTACTATTTAACAGGTACTTAGTAACCAAAACTCTACTATAGTTTGTGAAATCAGGAGAGCTTTAAGAGAAAACCTTGTAAGGCCGTGATATTTTGTATATAACTTTTTATGTCCAAACCAACGGTTGAGATTATAATTGTACAATAAAGTTAATTAGTCTTGGCAAATTGCATATTATTATTATTATTATTATTAAGTGTTGTTTTGCATAATTCTGGCAATTTAGGTGGGTTTAATTATTTAAATCGGTTGTTTTAATGTCTAATTTTATATTTTATTTATAAGAGCTCCTAATATTCAATCTTTTGTCTTGCTTACGAAGAAGATGTGCCGTGTACGATAAATCTTAGAAATGCCTCTTGAAATGACCCGAATATTCCTGAACCCTGCAGGTCATCGTAATATAGAATACACTATAGTTCAAGAACTTGATTTGACAGCAACAACCTGTAATTCGAGTCAAGAAAATAATGCAATGAATTTACGAACGATTGAGTGAGCACAATGCTTAATGGAAGATATTTTTGAAGGTGGGTATGTGGGAATTACTGTGGTATGTGGAAAATTTAGAGGATCAATCTACCGAAGAACAAGATAGCGCTGAAGAAAATTCTGAAAGAGGAGAAGTTTTGACCAGAAAGCGATTGAAACATGTTGACAAAGGTAAATGGAAGAGGAGGAAGCAGAATATGAAAAGAAAAGAGGTATGAAGAAAAGAAGATTTTTAATGCAAAATAGGAGTACAAAAACAATAATCCAAAACAACAACTAATCTAAAAATAAAGATCTGCAAAATATGTAGCAAGAATCAGAATTTAGCAACAAAGCGTGACTTAAAATGTTATTTACTGTCGAAAGAGTAAGAGTAATGACAAAAAAACTTTTTATGCAGCTAAATATGAAATCAACTAAAACTCGAAGACTTAAAGATATAAAACGGAGAGAAAAATCGCAAATATGGCATATTTGCCGTAGGCAAATATGGGGACCAGGGAATTAATGGGTAAGCAAATGCATGGATAGACAATTCACAAGCCCAAGGACTGCTCTTTTAGAAATTTGTCGAAAAGAGATTCAAGAGCGATCGTATGCCATGGCAAATCAGACAGCGGAGATGTCCGCGCCGTGAAAAAGTGAGTCAAGAGCTACCGTAGGCCGCGCCGTACCAAATATGAGGACCTGGGGATTCATGGGTAGGCGATTTATAGGTTAGACTAATTTTGATTAGTATACCTTAAACAACTATTGTGCTAATCAAATTTTATAGACGAGTTATCTGGTGTCAGTCAAAATTAAAAGATTCAACTTTTATTTTATGCAAGATGTAACAAAACGTAGGACTTCCAGTATATGAAAGATGGGGTGGCGATCACGTCCACGAATTTTTTTTATGTATTAAAGTTTCACTCATTTTATAATTTGCATGAAAAAACATGTTCTTCAGCAAATATTTTTAAAGAATTATTTTTCAAAATAGTTGAATAAATATGTAAATTTTTTCGTTTACAACCAGTGAATACGTCATATGTCTTATTAGCTATCTTATCACTAAAAGCACTAAAAAATCTATAAATATTTCAATAGTATACATTTTGTTGAGTCAGATAAACAAGTTAGTATATTCTAATGAAATTTTTTTAATGTTGTCTTCAATTAGTTTTAATTTTAAACTATATTTTCAAAAGCATGTTTTTAATATTTTGATAGTGAACAGTTACTAATTTTGTTTCACAATAAATTTTATGAAATTAGCTTTTCACAACAATTTTAATATGGAATGTCCAACCAAAATTCCATATTGCGTTAGATTATATTGAAATAAAAGTAGGCCTTACATTCTCGTGTTGATACCAGATGCTAGGATAAACGCGAGAGAAAAGTCGCGAATTGAACTTCCAATATTATTGAAATAATAAACCACACTCCTCTTCTCCAGAAAAAAAGAAGAATGTTCAGATTGTAGGTGTAAAAGTGAACTAATTCCTCTAGTAACTGATGAATTATTTGAGCATGATACATCTTCACTAAATTGTTCTTTTGGTCTTTTAAATACTCTAAACAATTCTGTGAATTTTAATCTTCGTCATAATTACTCAAATTCGCTCAAATTATCTCAATTCTCTGAATTACTCAAGTTATCTAACACTAATAATATAAATAACTTAATTTATAATATAAATTAATTATTTAATATACATTTACTTAATTAATATCCCTGTTTAATAGGAAGTTTCCTTGTATAGTAGCTGAGGGGTTTTTAGTAATGTTGGATTTTTGTTTTTGATTTTCAATATATAACAAATAGTGGACGCGCCCACGGCTATGTTTTAAGCATACAAATGTTTATTCATCTGTACCAATAAAATGCCGTGTACGGTTTAATATAATTAAATGGTTTCAAATTAATGGAGCATGCATTGGGTATATATGAAAAGATAACCCGAAGCATGCACCACAAATATCAAATTAAATAGAAATATTTTTTTAAATTCTGATCTCTATTACATTATTTCTCTTTGTTCATTTGAACTTAATATTGAAATAAGATTTCAATAATTTTATACTGACTGCCGTTCAGATCGGGTTGCCGTAGAAACAATGTAAGTGAAGAAAGTTTATTTCAATTCAAACGAAAGCACAAAAATATTATTATCTCTGCTCTGTAAGATAGCATCAATGTACCAACACCAGGATGAGCGGAAATCATTGATTTCTATATTACACATAAAACAGAACAGAAATTAAAACCCAAAGTTATGTATGCGCTGAAAAAATAACCAGTTTCGATTGACAAGAAAATGAAAACCGAAGGTAATCTTGGAATGCAAAGCAGAAATGTTCAAAAACACGTGCACGACAGGATAAAGAGAATTATAGGAAACACCAAAGAGAAGTATCGCTATTAATCCAAAACAAAAACCCCTGGAATGGGAAACAACTATTGAAGTAGCCAATAAGAAGAAAGAACATTTTTGGAAATTGACGAAAAAAAATGGGAGAAGGAAAGAACCTATGAAAATTACAAGAAAGCAGAGACGATGGCTGCCCATTGTAGTAATCAATTTTCAAATAATGATACCACGGAAGAAGAACTGGAGACAAGAATTTTCAACTTAATTAAAATAATAGAAAGAACACAGGGAAACAACTAGAATTATTTGAACCTTGGAAAAAGTTCAAAATAAAATAAAAATGTAGGTTCAAAAAAAGCGCCTGGAGCAGACGAAATACCAAACAGGACCATAAAATTATTTACTCCAATTATTTACTACCCTATAAAATTATTTACTCCACAAATAGTAATATTCCTCTAGAGTCAATTTGGTACACAATTGTTTGGTACAAAATGCGACAAAGACCTAACAATTCCTGGCAGCAGAAGGTCAATTTTACTAATCAATTGAATGGCTAAACATCTTGAATCCTTGCTGAATGCCAAGGTCCAAGAATGGGCAGAAGAATGCAAAATTATTCTACCTAACAATTTTGGATTTAGGCTAATCTTGCAGCTATAAGTAAAAGAGCCATGTTGGAGGTATACATCAAAAAAGCATGGACACGCCACAAGCATCAAGTACATGTAATGTGCGCATTTCTCGACATAGAGATAGCATACGAGGAGAGTTTGAAGGTCGCACTCATATTCAAACTAAGCTTGGACTGGACAAAGATGTACTAGCAACCATATACTCATTTCTCTAAGAAATGAAATTCAGGGTCCAAGTAGGAGAAATGTATTCAGAACGGAAAATTGCCATAGAAGGTCCTCTCCAGTTTGCTCATGACACGGCGGTGTGTGTCCAGGAGGAAATGCTCACGTGGCCTCAAATCGGTTGAAGGCAGGATTGGAAAGGCAATAAAATACCTAAAAAAAGGAAAGTACGTACAAATGAGACAAAAACGGACGTTATACATTTCGGAAAAAGCAAACCAAAAATTAATGCAATCAACTTTGAAGGATGCAAAATTAGGTCATTAAATCACAGGCAACATACCTCGGATATGTTTCTGATAAAACACTATACTACAAAAATCATGTTAAATGCAGAGCAGCGATGACATAAAAAGCAAATAAAATGTACAATATACAATAGAGGTCGAAGCATGAAGAATAGAATACATCTCCTGTAAGTGTTTTTGAACCCAGCCCCACTTATGGCCAGGAAATATGGGCAGACGCTCCGGAAAAAACAAAGGATGAAATAACAAAATGTCACAATAAAGTACTACGAGAAATAGTCAACGCTTCGTGGTACAGCCGCAGCACCGAACTCCGGAAAGATCTGGAAATCAACTACTTAATTGCAATTTCTGTAAGAAGAAGAACCGAGCTGGTAGAGAGGATAAACACAAACCCCAATGAGGAAATACACGGATAGATAAACAATCTGTTCTAGTTAACACTACCAAACCATCCCCATGATAGCTTGGTACAACGGAAGGATCCAAGCCATAGCCAAAAGGCTGAAGTCTGGTAAAACAAAAAAATGCAGAGTGGAACAGAATATTTTAGGCACTTACTATGCTAAATTAGACCGTTAATTTGAAATGTAATTTTAAATTCTCCGTTCGCCTTGCCATATAAATTATAGTAAGTTAATTTTATTGTATTAAATTGGACAGCTAACTTTACAATTCGTCATAGAATTCTGATTAAGTTACATATATTATAAAAAAATATTTTGTAATCTGATCGTGACCTAGACTGAATGTCTTTATTTCTATAAGATTTTGACAAGATTTTAACTTATTGAAACATTTGTCCATGCATGGTTTTAGCTAAATAAAACAAATTAAAATCCTAAATATACCAGGTCTGCTTGAAAAATATTTTATATATTTCCACTGTTCAGTGTGACTGAACATATATTTAATATTTAACCAAATTTATATATTTTAGAAATGTCCTGCCATCAGTCCAGCCAGGATATTTAGAAAAAATATTACCAACAGATGCTCCACAACAGGGTGAACCATGGCAGGACATTATCAATGATGTGAAATCGGTAATTCTGCCAGGAATTACTCACTGGCATTCGCCAAATTTCCATGCCTACTATCCAACCGCAAATTCATTTCCAGCGATGGTTGGTGATTTGGTATGCAATGGTTTTGGCGTTGTTGGATTTAATTGGGTAGGTGAATTTTATCTATATATTAAGGAAGTGTAAAGCGTAACTGTATGAGACCACATTTAACTAACTCTGAGTTTGTCTATTTTCTATTTTGTTATGATAAATAAATTAGTATATTGGTATATTGGTCATTCAACGCTTACCCATCGGCGCTACAATTTATGAAGTGCCATGGCTTTTCCAATCACTTGATTCCATGGTTTTTAATTGACGTATTTCCCAGCTGCTCGATTGTTGGGTCATCGCTAACACCAGTTATCTCTGTAGTCTATAATCGATTAAGAAAATGGTATCACTGTGTCATAGACGAATTTTCCAACACTCCACAGCAATAAAGATGTTACCGCAAGCCGTATCAGTTAACAACGACAACTTGGAAGAAAATAGTAACAGCAAATTCATGGATGGTCAGCACCAACGTCATTTCCGTCATATGTGGCGGGGAACGAGAACAGCTCAGGATTCATGATACGGGAATCATAATAATCGATGATGGATGTCAGATACATTATTCGACAACAATAATTCGTCGTCAGCAGCGATTACATATTCCTGTAGTCACTGTAGTCAACTTTGAGCTTCAGCTAAGCAACAACACTATCATTCAATCTGAAGTCAGTCAACAAGAAGAGATCGATATCATAGGCGACGGTTTCATCCACATAAGAAGCAGGTTCACACCAGGTTCTGATATTTCGGATCACTTTATATGTCGAGCGTCCTTTGATTGAGCTATCCCATTCAGTTTGCCACCGATCGTGTAATCTGTCTCTAAGCGCTCTTTGTATCAACTCTGCTTCTGCTTTGGACTTCGCTGTAGAACGTGCTTCATAGATTTCAGTCCGCTCTACGATCAGAAGAATTATCGGAGGAGCCCCGACAATCACACAGCGAGCATCATTTAAAACAGTTTTGTTGTGCTATTCTTTGCACGTTGGCAAACATATAAACTGTTTTTTGCACAGATGGCGCCGCCATATTGGCACCGCATAAAGCTAACTGATTCCATGACGCTGAGTAGCACTTTGCGGTTTGTGGTTTTCGGGCCTTTCATCCTCGGCATCAGCTTCCTTCAGTTCGTATAGGTTGCGTAAAGGTAAAGTTTTTCTCTAAAATGACCCCTAAATATTTAATTTGAGTAGCCATCTTGATTTGCTTTCCACCGATGAAAATGCGAGGATGTTGCATTTTCCTTTTTCCTCTAAATAAAATTTCATCTGCTTTCTCAGAACCTATTTCTAGATCATTTGTCGTAAGCCAGTTTACCACGAGAAGTGTTAAGAGCTGATTCAATCCTTTCTATGTCTCTGCCTTTTGCAATTGGGTTTGGAAAGTCACGGCAAACCCAATTAATATAATCCCGTTAGATAGGTTTTGCCTTAAAAGAGGATCATACAATAAGTTCCGTAGTAGTGGATCTAAAAGGAATCCCTGCGGCACTCCGGATGATAACACTTTCTCCCTACTTCGTTTTATTGTTGAATACCTTGGTATTCTTTGACTGAAATAATCGCCTAGAAGATTCATTACGTCAGAAGGAACTCCGCGCCTCTGTAGTGTCTCCATTATTTTTGCGAGCTGACCGAGTTGAATGCATTTCATATATATAGAGATATCATTGCGTATAGGTTTTGGCTTCCTTGCTCCATTAAACGTTGCTTCTACTGTTTTTGCTGTCTCCTGTATCCGTGTATTGATGGTAGATTTACCTTTTTGAAAACCATATTGGTTAGGTGCTAAGCCACCGTTATCTTCTAGTCAATTGAGTAAGCGGATTGCTCGGTAATTGCGATGTCCCTGATCTGATCTATTGGGTTTTGATATAATAACCAGTGTAGCTTCTGTATAGAACCATCGAAACTCTCCTTCTGTTATAAACACATTAAATATCCTCAAAAGTGTGTTTGGGTTTATCTCAGCCAGAATTTCGATGCATTATGGGCCCAGTGCTTTTCCCGGTTTCAATCTGGATGTTATCCTCTCCAACTCTTCTATTGTGAATGGTTTGATGTCTGTTATTTCTGGAAATTTGTAGCTCGACCGATTTCTGGGCGGCCGTACTGGAAATAGAGTATCTACAATATTTTCCGTGTTGCTGGGTTAAACAGTTAGGGTATGTAGTCTTTTGGTGATTATCTTGTACACATAGCCAAACGGGTTATGATTTAATTCAGGGTGAAGCAATTGCCACGTCTCACTCTCCTTAATCGCTTTGTGTAGGGACTTCTTTGCAGCCTTTGAAGCTGCTCTTTCTTCATAGTAAGCCGCTATGAAGAAAAAGCTTCCTCGGGAAACGTCGGCGTAGCGAACATGCAGCGCTCCGTAACTTAGCAATTTCCTGCTTCCACCAATAGACATTCTCCCTTTGTGTGGGTGAAATTCTTTTGGGGATATTCTTGTCGGATATTCTTAACAATCAGAACATTTTTTATCACTTAACATAAAAGATTTAATTTTGTTTTCTACTCATAATTTCTACTAAATAAAACATATTAAATCTTAATTAAACGAGGACTCTTTAGAAAAAATAAAAAATAAAATTTATTATCACTGTTCAATTTGATTGAACAAGCTGATTCCACCTAGCTTGCCATTTCTGAAACTCAAGCACTAATTTTTGAATGACATTATTCTTGTCGTTCTATGACTAATTAGTCAGTAGGTACTATACGTGCGAGTATTTTCACCGCTTTACTAGAAATGATTTTATAGTCTTGTGTAATTTTTATGGATTGTTTCTTTGCTGGACATTATAAATTTTTCAATTTTATAGAGATATTATTTATGATGTAATTATTTATTATTGTGAATTTAATTGTGATCCATAAATAAAAATGAAATAAAGATCCCATAAATAAAAATACCCTCTTAGACCAATTAATAACAATACCTTTAAAAACGCGAGCAAAGCATTACACATGTTTTAAAAAACATGATGTAATTAAAAACAATTGCTGATGTATGATGACATCTATTATGTTCAAAGATTTATATTTCATATTCATGTCATATTCAAACAATCAACCCAGATATGCATGTAAAGATTAGCTTGCAATTTGTAAAACTATGTCATTATGGCAATTAATAAATAAATGCATGGATGTAAGATCTGCTTACATCCATGCATTTATTTCCATGCAGTTTTAGCGTAAATAAATCCATGCATTTACTATTCCAATTGTATATAGATTTTTATATACAATGCTGATAGATTATTACATAAATCGAGATTTTTTAGTTAGACATTATGCTGGTAGTTTTATTATTTGCAGCCCTCTGTTCTAATTTAAATAACTCCAATATTTGCCAGTATTTAATTTAATTGAAGACGGTAATTTAAAAAACTGCTATCATCTAGCCATTTAAGTATCTCACTTCTTGTTCAGTTTGATTGAAAGAGCTATTCCCCCCAATTAGAAATTTTTCATTGTAGCTCCTAGTAATCTTTTGTTTTTCAAGAAATTTTTGGTCTAAAAACCTAACAGATGCTCGACTTCTGTAGTTTTCTGTAAGTTTAGCATCACATTTTCTAAAAAATTTAGAAACATTTTATTGCTGCAATAAATGCACATTATTGATCAGAAATTATACGAATTTGCAAAATACCTAGATGAAGTTATTTAGAATTAATCTAAGCCTATTTTTAGATTGCGAGTCCTGTGTGCACTGAAATGGAAGTAGCGATGATGAATTGGTTAGGAAAAATGATACATTTACCCGAAGAATTTCTAAATTGTTCAAATGGACCTGGTGGAGGTGTTATTCAGGTATATATATATATGTATATTAGATGTAGGAGTTCGTTCCTACGGCCCGACCCATGTACACTTCTGGAAATTCACTCAAATAATTCTAAACGTAATCAATGACGTCACGTTGTCATTTGTGGGGTTTATCATAAATAGTTTGTGCGTTTGATAGATATCATATGAAAATCCAATATCTCGGCTGACAGATCATTTTCGGGCTTTTTAACTGGATTTTCCAAAATTCTAATTGGGGATTCCCCCAGCGCATAGGCGAAATTTAAATTTTCATATCAGAAAAATATTTGGCGACAAGAAGCGCCATCTCGCGCTCAAATTAAAGTGCTATAGGCAAGCAATGCAATGCCTACGAGCCCAGCAAGCCTTCAAAATTCAAATTGCCTGCTACATTTTGGAATGATTTTTAGCCGCTATATTGGGTTTTCAAATCATATCTGTCAGACTCAGAAACTATTTATAGATCTTATAAAAATATACTGTTAAACTGAATATTATTTTAGGGCAGCGCCAGTGAAGCAACGCTTATTTGTTTGCTAGCATGCAAAGAACGCATCGTACGTCGTATGAAAGAATCAGATTCCTTTCTAACAACAGCTGAAATCAAAGGTCGGTTAGTTGGTTATAGTTCAGATCAATCAAATTCTTCAATAGAAAAAGCTGGACTTATAGGTAAATTAACAGAGAAATATGAAAAAGACGTTTCTAATCATATGGCTTCTACCGCTACGGATTTTGAAAGACTTAAGTTTTTATTTGTTTTTCTTTTGTTAGGTTCCATGACAATGCGTTTATTGCCAAGCGATGTTGATGGCCGTCTAAATCCACAAGTATTTAAACAAGCAGTGGAGAAAGACCGGAAAGCAGGTTTAATACCGTGCTATCTTGTAGCAACAATAGGTACGACCCCAACTTGTGCATTTGATGATTTAGATGGATTGGGGAAAATTTGTCAGGACGAAGGTATTTGGATGCATATTGATGCAGCATATGCAGGCACAGCACTTGTTTGTCCAGAATATAGATATCTAATGAAAGTAGGTGAATATATTACGCTTCATATTTGTTATTAAGTAATATAAGCAATGGGTGGACCGGACATGAACGAAATTTCTTTTGCGTAACCTAAAAGACCCGAAGACGCGTCACATTAGTTGTAAAGCGCGAATTCAAGCCAACCCACTACTCACCGAGATCTTATCCCAACGCGATTAAAAAAGCAAAATGCTCGCAAAAGGAAACCCCCTTCAACAATGAGCAACCAAAGAAGGAGGCTACATGTAGAATGCGGGTGGAATGAAAGTCTAGAAATATGTAATATAGGCAATAGAGATTGGTTCGTCCTTGCTTGACATTTTGCGAGGCTCTTGTTGCTTAGGCAATATTATTATCATCACAGTTGATTTAATGAAATCTGTAGAACACTTTCTTATAAATACGCAGTGGCTGGGATTCGAACCGTTTTCACTGCGCTACCTTGTCGTATTGCGATAAATGTATGTAAGGAACCGCATGTGGCGTACTATCGATAGAAATGCTAACGGAACTCCCACTCGCGACGCTGCTCATGGGGTGCCTTAGCATTTGTCACAATATTAGCGCAAATAGATATTAGAATAATTCGGTCTTCAGGAATATTCTCGGGTCGGTTTAAAGTGAGACCGCACTTCAAACTGATGGTGCTATTCCGGTCCCCAGAGGCTTTCTGAGGGCTCAAGTATACTCAGTGGAAAATTAGCCAGGTGTCCTAGATCTTGCGGGTACCTGTGACTGAACTTAATACTACTAAGTGAATAGTATTAAAGTTTTAACAGAACAGTGTATTGTTGTTCTACACAAAATAAACAATTAGAGAAAGAAAATATATATATTCAATTAAATATCAACAAAATACTCCAATGAATGGAAGGCATATGAAATAAACGGTATTCAAACGGTTTTATATTAAACCGTACAAAGAAAAACAACATTATAATGAAAGCAAAAACGGCGGATAGCATAACGATAGTGCAATATTAATAATAATAGAAAAACGGCGCTTAGCGAAATATTAGCGGTGCTGAAAAAGCAAAATTGAAATGCGGTGACAAAATAATAATACGGAAAGCAGCTGAAAATGGCGGTAATTTCAAGTACACTATATAAATGGTAAAACGAAAGGTATGTACGCGACGCGTAGCTTTGCATTAAGAACTAACGCTAATGTGTGCCAAGTGACTACCACTAGCTTAGTATGTACACAACATCTCGATTTGAGCTGACGTGGCTGTTGTACTAGTGGTATACATTTTAGAACGTAGGAAAGCGGTTACGGGAAAAGGATAGAATGAAGCTACTCAAACACACATGCATACAGTCTATCTTACGTTATAACGGAGATAGCTAATTAAAATTCATGCAATATAACTAATATAATGTAAGCTATACAATGTTGCTTAGCAAAACGTATGCTTCACTGCAGGTAACTGTCACTGGTCGCTATTAAGTGTTGTTTCTCGCTCGAGCTCGACGAACAAACTTAATTTAAAATACTCAAAGCGGGTCTACTTATAGTCCAAGAGCCATGTGTATCTCTAGTTGCTTGCCACAGAACGTGTGAAAGTCGTCACACATCACGCTGTGAGCCGCTGCGGGTATCCATACAAAAGAGTGTACTCGCGAGAGTTAAAACATTAATAACTTATAGCATTATTAACAAGACCTAATACACGGGGGAATAGAAATTAAAAGATATACTATAATTCATGCACTCGTACGTACGTTAACACAAAAGGACAAGGACATTTCTCGCTCTCTAACATCTGTGCCGGTATATGCAGCCCAAAAATCCCTACTTAAATCATTTCATAGCACACAGCGGTTGCTATTCATTATCATATTTGTTTACATTTATAAATCAAAATAATAGATACGTAATTATTACAAATAAGTTTTAAATAATCTTTTAATTTAAATACAACGAAAAAATATATTTAATAATGCTTTCCTATTTGTTTATTGCACTACTTATTTCCCCAATTAATTTACTTACCTTAACAAGTTGTTATGACATCTTTAATTTAAAATTAGGATAGGAAAAGGGTATTCCATCCGTATCCCATCTATAAATTTGATTTCATTTTCCTCACACAGACTTAACACTTTCAGGTTGATGTGGAATCTATTAATACTTTGACATCCTTTTCCATCTTCAAAATAGGCAACATGACAAAAATGTACCAATCTTCAAAAACCTGGACTTGGTTGTATTATACCTAAGCTCATTTGGTCCATTCTCAGTCCAAGTGGACCAAATCTATTCTGCTTAAAACATCAAAGATGTACAATCTTTTGATGAATTTCGAATTTGCCCTGGGTACTTGAATCCTCGCTGTGTGATAATTTTTTTGTTTCCTGCGTCATCGACGCGATCTGTTTCGTCATAGTTCCGAATTTGTTGTGGAGGTACACACACCAGCAATATCCTTCTCAAGGTTTGATAAGAAATCATTAATTATTGTTTCATCAGTTGAAGCCCTTGAATAGCTAAGATTTTTTGCTATTATTTGTGAAATGAAATCTTTGTGGCGTTGCATAAAAGATTCATCCCAATCTCTGCCAGGAAATCGAAAAGCAAGTATTTTCCACTCTGTCCTATCCAGATAGCCCTTAGCGTGTAGTGAATGTCGAAACAGGTGTAGTGAATGAATG